>JANHAO010002548.1:0-28348 GCA_026873985.1 Saraca asoca
ATTCTTGTTACTTTCAAAATAATTTTATAAGCATTTCTTTTATCTCCTAAGTTTCAAAGTTACATGGTTGATGATATAATACTTGCTATATGTTTTCCATCAATTTTAAATATGTTTCAAGAAGTGCTTGAATAATGCTTAAAGTTAATCCTTTATTGAACACTATTTAGAATTTTTATTATATATCATAATCTCCAATCTTAAGTTTTATGCTCAAAAGTTTACCAGAATCTTTGTGATTTGTGAAAGAATTTAAAAACTAACTTAAAGATTGTGGAAAAATTGATAAAGATGGAAAGTCTTGAATTAAAAATTTCTTATCAAGGTCAATATATGTTTACTTAAAAAATCATGAGAAATGGAAATGAAGATGATTATAATTAAGAAGCACCATATGTTACTATAATCAATAAATATCTCTATCCTTATTCTCTTCTTATGGATCATTAATATATATTGAATTGCATGATATTCTTTATCCTTTCATGATATGTATTTGATCTATGCCTCTTAATTGATTAGAACTTGTGTTTATCATGTTTTATCATAGAGAAAACTTTGAAAGGAAATAATCATACATATTTCAAATGATTTTTCTTTAATCTTTTTATAAATAAGTTTGAAAATAAAAGTTCATTAATTTCAAATTGCTTAAACCTTTTATCATCTTGACATAATGTTTTCATTTGAACATGTTTTAAATGAAATTCTCTTCCCCTATCTTTCCTTAAACATTTTTTTTAATGCTTTAGAATATAAAAGTTTTGGTTTTATTAAAATTTTTTTGAAAGGGGAAGAAATTCAAATGTCATTGTTGAACTGAGAAAGATTTATATTTGTCATGTTTTAAATATGATTATATCCATTGGTAAACATATTTCTTTTTATCACTCTTATGTTCAATCCCTTAATTTGGATATTGTCACTTGAAAAAGGAAGAGTTTGTTTTTGAAATTAGAAGAAAATCAATGTTGTTTCATCGAAGAGGAGAAGAGTTTTTTTAATTTGTTTATGATGTTTATTGTATATGATTTAGATATCCTAATCATATGTCATGTGGATCATTAGTAAACAAACATGATTCCAACTTTGTTATCTTTATTACACAAGAACTTTGTTTTCACTTCCTCTTTGCCTCATCAAAAGTCGTATAGTTGTATCTTTTACCTTAAAATGTGTTATTAATAGCGTGGTTTGAGGGGAAACTTTACTTATATTTTACACTATGGCTCACATTTGTTTTGATGTGAAGATTTTTAATATTTATTTATTTGGCATGTCAAAAAGTTCCTCTCGTATTTACCTAAAGGAAGAAAGGGTAAAACTCTGTATCTTTTAACTTATATTTTTTATGAATATTTCCGTATGATTTTAGCATGAAATCCTTGAGAAATCTTGTTGAGATCATCTAATAAAGATATATATTTGCTTCAAAAGATGAAAAGGTCTTGCTTGCTATGATGATTACCTTTTAAGCTTATTTCATCTTTTTTAAACAAGAAAGAAAAAGATAGGGTTGATAATAAAAAATAGGGAGTGAAGATAATGACATTGATTGTTTCACATTACTTGTTTCAATATGTTTATTTATCCTTTTTTTTTATATCACATAGGGAGAGAAGAAAAAGAAAAGAAAAATATGTTATATGCTTAATGTTTTGATATCTTCTTGAGCTTATTAGATTGAATCTTTATCTTAAACATATTTTTATTTAGTAATTTGTCATCATAAAAAAGGGAGATTGTTAGCTCAAAGGTTTAACATGATGAGTTTTGATGATGATAAATGAGAGTTCCGATAACATAGTATGTCTTAATGTGCTAAATTGTTATATTTTATATAAGTATTTAGACATATTATGATATGGTCAATAAATATATGATATAGATAATGCATGTTCTTCTGCTAATTTGTTTTAGTTATATATTTGAATTATGCATTATAATAAATTATCTTGAACTAACTATATGGTTTGTAAATTAATTTATACAAATTTTATAAGATTGTCCAAAAGGAAGAAAAGTGTGTATTGGAGTAAAGCAAAAGAAAATCTTATCATGTTTACCTTAAGAAGAAATTCAAGAAAAGAGATGTGCCCTAAGTATAGAAGAATTTGAAAGATTTAAGCTTTGGAAGCTTGAAAACGTCAAGAAATGCCTAGGGACTTTATTAGGTATACTTTTTCCTTTTATGCTTAAACTTTCTTGTAACATAGAGCTTTTCATGATATAGAGCTCAAACATGTTTTAAAATTCTTAGCCAGTTCAAAATATTTTCAAAAAGATAGCCTACAATCATGTTTTCACAAGATAACTCTAATGACTCTTCAAAAATAAATGAGATATGAGTTTTTGTATTTTAATTTTGACATTTGTTCACTTTTTTGATCATCTTTCCCAATATGCTTATGATTTAATTGTGAAATTTATTTTCTTAAAATGATTGAGATATGAAAAAGTTATGGTTTTTTCAGTTTAAGTCTAAAAATAAGTTTTTCACAATCAAGTGTTTTTCAACTTTTCTCATTGTTTTTATAATATCTCAAAAAATACTTAAGGTATGAGCATAAAACTAGTTCCATTTACAAGTCAACTCAAAGAGCTTTCCAACGATATGTTGTTTACTTAAAACAGGCTTAAAACTAACAAGTTATGACCTTTTCAAATTGAATTTAAAATCCTATTTTCGAAGCACATGAGCATGCATACCAATTTGTACCTAAAGAGCCCTGTAAATTAATTGAGTTAACTCGTCTAGCTTAAATTAAAAAATAATTGCTAGTTTTCATTTAAACATGTCCCAAATGGCTATAAAGCATTATAGGCTTCTTATATAAGCTAAGAGCCATCAAATACAATATATAGAAAAGTTGAACTTCATCTTTTAACGTCTATTACTTTTTCTTTCATTTAAATCAAGATTTGAACTTTTTATTGTGAAAATTTTCTATTCTAGGTGCTTCAATTGTTTTATCTACTTTGTGAGAGAGTTTATTATTCATTATCTAAATTTTCTTGTGAGTGATAAAAGGTGAGAAATCCTTTTGAATTTGTAAGAAGGGCAAGGTATCCCTTTGAAAAACACTTTGTGAGTGAGATATGCCTTAGAATTTCTTAGAGAGTGTGAGGTATCCCTTGTAAAGAGAGCATTTGCTTGATGAGAGCAAAGAAATTGTAAAGCTTCTTCAAGTGTTGATTGAAACTTGAAGGGATAATGGAGAAGTAGTCCAGGCTTGTAAAACTTAAAAAGTGGATATATATACCTTAAAGCGAATCTTCAAGGGTAAACTACTATATATCTTGAGTTTGATTTCTCTTTCCCTACTTTCTTTATATTCTAACAATTTATATTGTGCTGATTATCTTGCTCTTATTGATATTAGTCAATTTGGGCTACAAACTTTAAATTGCTTGATTTATATTGTGAAATTATTGGTTTATTGGCTTTATGATATTGAATATTTGAAAAATAGGCATGCTTTATTTTTGTTGATGAAAATTATTGAATATGTTGAGCTTTGAAGTTTATCATGTTGGTTAGATGTTGGAATACTTGAAACAAGTGAATATATATGTTCATGTTGGATTTTGGTAATGATCCAAACTCCAGCTAACGGGGGGATTCTTTAGGATCTCTGACCTATAATCGATTCGAATACAAACAAGACTGGAAAATAATCACAGGAGAAGAAAAGAAGAGTAGGAAAGGAGGCACAAGGTTTAACATGATTTGGCTAAATCCGGATATCACCGGATTCTACATCCATGGTAGCGTGTTATTGATATAGGTTTTCTACAATGTGGATCTCTATTTTGGTAGAGTTTTGGTATATAAGAATGAGTTACGTTTACGGAGGGGCTTCTTCCTCATATTTATAGAAGAGAGGAAGATACAATGGTAATTACATATGCAGTAAATCTATTACATCAGTATTTATTGTACAAGATAATGCAGCCGCCTTCCATAGGCGGGGACCTTATTTGTCCATTGGGACAAGACATGACTTAGTCTTCTATCGGGCCTTCAGGTCACAGGTTATGCTTCATCAGCCAAGTCGCTAGCTCGTTCATGAGTAATGGAGCTGAGGTCGAGTTCGCTCAGCAGCCCGCGAGCTTGAGCTGCAGAGATCAATTGGTGAAGTGACCTGAGGTCATGGCGATTTGATCATTTCTACGGGCCGGTTCCTAAGTTACTCAAGAGTCTGTCCAAGACTGAATTTCTCATACAACATTAGAGTTGAAAACTCTTCGATTTTGGATCAGCCAAAGTCTTTTCCCGAGACTGTCGTTTCATTTGCTCCAAACTACATTTTTTATAGCACGTGTCCAGCAATTATTGCTACGTTAATATAGCCCTTTCCAAGGCTTATTAATGATGATGGTTAGGGGAATGGATCCAAATCTTTCGGTAAGATGGTCTCGATTCTATATAAGGAGAAGACAATCTCTTTTGAGTTCTACCATGAAGTCTTCCGATGAACCACCTTTTTTCAGCATTTTGGCCTTCCTCAGAGGCATGTATGGTCTGCTGCATAGATAACTTGGAGAACTCATCTCCCTTGGTAACATGGAAGGATCTTATATAGATCCCAGACTACGTCCTCTCAGCTCCTTCGTGAGGCATTTGCTTGATCCGCCAAGCTCCCAAGGCTTCCTGGTGTCTTTTAGGAGGAGCAAGTGGTCGAGTGCGAAAGGATGCAGCGCTTTCGCTAATTGTGCACTGGAAAAAGACAGCTGGGGCGCGTAGTCCCCAATAAACTGAGGCATAGCCCTTCGCGACCGATCCTTCTTCGTAGTAATAGGTTTTTCCCTTTGTATTTGGTTTAGTCTGTACTCAGAGCTTTCTGATGTAAATCTGCCCCGTCAAGGTCTTTTAATGAATAAGATTTCTTTCCTGTAATTTCTGTCTGTTCTATTTTCTTTTGTAATTGCTTCAGTCTGAACCATCCATGCGATCTGTGCATGGTCAAAATATAGTATGAGTTGTGAATTGGAGTGATACCATGCTCGGGCCGATCCCATGGCCAAATAGGTAAGTGCGCATGAGAATTGTGACTTATTTGAATTCGTATGAGAGCTGCAAAGTTAACAAGTGAGCGATCTTGTGTTCGGACCGATCTCGTGGCCAAATAGATAAGTGTGTATGAGAGCTGTGACTTAATTGAACTCACATGAGAGCTACGAAGTTGACAAGTGAGTGATCTCATGCTTGGGTCAATCTCGTGGCTAAATAGGTAAGTGCATATGAGAGCTACAACTTAATTGAATTCACATGAGAGCTATGAAGTTGACAAGTGAGCGATCTCATGCTCGGGCAGATCTCGTGGCCAAATAAAAGGGTGATCGATCTTATGGTCGGGGCAATCTTGTGCCTAAAGGGTTGGCCGATCTTATGGCCGGGATGATCTTGTGCCCAAATAAAATGTGATCGATCTTGTGGTCGGGGCGATCTTGTGCTCAAAGGGGTGGCTGATCTTGTGGCTGGGGCGATCTTATGCCCAAATAAAAGGTGATTGATCTTGTGGTTGAGGCGATCTTATGCCCAAATAAAAGGTGATCGATCTTGCGATCGGGGCGATCTTGTGCCCAAATAAGAGAGTTTATTTTGAGGTCTCCACGTCTCAGTGAGCCCACAGCTCAACTAGCAAAGCGAGTGTTTTTTAGTGCCTCCGCACCTCAACGAGCCCATAGCTCAACTGGCGAAGCGAGTGTTTTTTAGTGCCTTCACACCTCAGCGAGCTCACAACTCAACTGGCGAAGCGAGTGTTTTTTAGTGCCTCTGCACCTCAGCAAGCCGGCTGCTTAACTGGTTAAGTGAGTATTTTTTAGTGCCTCCGCACCTCAATGAACCCATAGCTCAATTGGTTAAGTGTTCATCAATTCTTCTCCGAATTAAGCTCCGGGGGGGCCTCTACTGAATGAAAGATCAGAGCGTGAAGTCTTTCATAAGGTTTATGATAAGTTGACTGCATACAGACTGCGGATGTCACTAGCATGATAGAAGAAAACTTAGTATTAGCAATTACATTTAAAATGTTTATACAATTTACAAATAGGTACAAGAGTTTAAAAGATTGTCCTGATAGTAGGAGATTACTCTTGTTCGACGTCCCGTTGGGATGATCCGTGTTGTTTCCTGGAGGGTCACACAACGTAATCATGTAATCGGCCTCTTTTAATGAGATCCTCGATAGCGTCTCTTAGCACCCAGCACTCTGAAGTGACATGTCCAAATTCATTGTGATATACACAGAATTTTCCCTAGTTGAGTCTGGATTTACCAGGAGTCTTTAAGGGTGGAGGCTTTCCGAAGTCTTCCTTGTCCCTTTCCATTGTGAAGATCTTGTCCTGAGTGTCTGACAAGATACTATAAGTGCTATGGTGAGCTTAGGGTAAGGGTCATTCATCCTTGCTCTTTTTAGCGAGCTGGCACTCAAGGTCGCCATTTTCGATCCCATGATTATTTCTTTTCCTGCTCGAAGCTGAACCATTTGTTTCGGTTCTCTGTGAGCCAAAAGTCTCATCCCACCTAACTTGTTTCGTGGCCCACTCATAGAACTCACCTAGGTGACGAATTGGGGACTTGTACAGGCTCTTGAATAGCTTCCCATCCCTGTGAAGTCCCATTGAGATGGCAGCCAGAATAGCCTCATCTGAGGGTTTCTCGACATTATTGACTTCGTGCCTGAAGTAGGTGAGGTAATCTTTCAGCGCTTCTTGCTTGCCTTGGAAGATGGTGATGAGGTGGCATAAGGGCGCGAGCTACTTCCGCAATGCTCAGTATTGATCAATAAACTTTTCTTGACAATCTTTCCAACTGCTTATGCTGCGAGCTGAGAGGCTCCTGAACCACATTCACGGAACTTCACCTAAGGTAGCGGGGAAGACATGACATCTGATCAAGGGGTTACTGTCTTGTAGATCCATCTGGATGTTGAACAAATCTAGATGGTTATGCAGGTCACTGTCTCCGTCATACAGCAGAATGGTCAAAACTTTAAGCTTGCATGGAAGGGTTCCTTCATGATCTCTCTAGAGAAAGGGGTTTGCTCCCCAAAGCGGCCTTAGTCATTTTAAGCTTGAGGGTGCTTCTCCAAATGCCTGACTCTTTGAAGAAGGCCTTCCACCATGACATCCAAGCCCCCCAGCCCTTGGCTAAGGACTCGATGGTTTAGTTCACTATCCTGGCCATGTGGATGGTGATGCAAGGTCTGCTCTTGGTTGGCTTCACCAGAACATTCAACCCCAGGTATGGTAGTTTCAGCCCGCCCTTGCACGTTCTGGGCTCGTGCTTGCACCAGCATCGTGACTGTTTTAGTCAACTCTCCCATCATGTGCTCAAGTCTTTCTTGGCATTAAAGCCAGGTCTGTAGTCTATCAGTGCCATTGGCAGCAGGGAGCAATTATGCTAAATTGGCTGGGAGAATACCAGTAGCTGCTTTGTTGACAGAAGCAGTTAATGAATCTGTTGTTGAAACATAGCCATCTGGTGGATAGGGTTACGTATTCGAGGCCCTGGTGACTCTTCCCTTGGCCATTGTAGCGAAAATGAACTAGAATAGGTGAGATCCCCTACATACGACACCAAAATATTGACGTCAAATTTTGGTAATGATTTAAACTCTGGCCAACAGGGGGATTCTTTAAGATCTCTGACCTATAACCGGTTCGAATACAAACGAGACTGAAAAATAATCAAAGGAAAAGAAAAGAAGAGCAGGAAAGGAGGCACAAGATTTAACATGATTCAGCTAAATCTAGATATCACTAGATTCTATATCCACGGTAGCGTGTTATTGATACAGTTTTTCTACAATGTGAGATCTCTGTTTTGGTAGAGTTTCGGTATATAAGAATGAGTTACTTTTTTATGGAGAGGCTCCTTCCTCATATTTATAGGGGAGAGGAGGATAAAATGGTAATTACATATGTAGTAAATCTATTACATCATCATTTATTGTACAAAATAGAATATGCAGACTAAATCTCCTACTTTTGGCTACTGCAGCCGCCTTCCATAGGCGGGGACCTCATTTGTCCATTAGGACAAGACAAGATTTAGTCTTCTACCGAGCCTTCAGGTCGCAGGTTATGCTTCATTAACCAGGTCGCTAGCTCGTTCATGAGTAATGAAACTAAGGTCGAGTTCGCTCAACAGCCGGCAAGCTCGAGCTGTAGAGATCACTTCACGAAGTGACCTAAGGTCATGGCGATCTAATCATTTCCGCAGGCCAGTTCCTAAGCTACTCAAGGGTCCGTCCAGGACTGAATTTCTTATACAATAATATATGAATGCACTTCTTGATGTATTGTCTATATGTAGTTAAATGAGTTGTTTTACACACGTGTTTTGATTTGTTATATCTTAAATGCAAACATCTTCATAAAGCTATCTTAGGTTGTTGAAATTGAAATTATCTTTATGGCTCTCCAAAATCAAATGTTTTTCAAAGAGAGTTTTAAAAATTATAAAAATCTTGAAAACACTTAATTTATCCTCCACTTGAGTGTAGGTTGCCTTGTGCTATAAATATCTATTCGATCCCTTTGAATTCTTTTACGTGCACACTCATAGACACAGATACTCAAAAGTAAAAAAGGTAATCATATAAAAACATTGTAATATATAGCTAATCATGATAACGTAGCATTTCTCAACGAGAAATGTTAAAGAATGCGATGTACATAATGTTTTTAGTTATTGTTCACGATTGGTTCATGGAATCTGTCTCACATTTTTAGGAATGTTTTAAGAGAATATTAAATTTCCATATTTGATTCAAGTTTTAGAAAAATTTACTTAAGAATGTTTTTAACCCAATTTTTTTTAAGAATATTCTTATGAAAAAGTGGTTATTTTACATTCCCATGACATGAGAATGTTTTAGTCATATAAAAAGACTATTTTGCCCATCCTTTTATTAATATTTTATCACTTTAACCCATTACTACCACCACTATTAACTATTGTCCACCATTATTCATTGTCGTTAATCATTGCCCACATCCTACAGTCGTTAACACCATCCACCATCATTGATCATCAACCATCATCACTAATTGACGTTGACCACAGTTACTGCCTACCACCACCCATCATGATTGATCATGCTTGCCACCATTCACCGTCATTGACCATTGCCTACCACTAGTGGCCGATTAACTTTTTATGTTAATTGCTCAATCTTTAATAAGGATAATTTTTATTAACAAAATTTTTAAAATGGACAAATTTATTAAAACATAATATTATAACATTTCTAGAAATTTTTTTAATTGAATTAAACGTGATAATATGACACTCTTAAGAATTACATTCTCGAAAATGTTAGGATTTATGAGAACATATGTTTCTACGAAACAAACACCACTATATATCACACATGTTGATGCTTCCTAAATGCAACTTGGGTACATTATTAAAAGCAAATGTAATTACTTACTTTGATTCCATTAAAACATAGCTTCATGAAATGGAGGAGTGAACATGCACATGTAGATTGTAGCCTCAATTCATAATTAGACAAGGTAGAATAGATGAGGTTATATTAGAAAAAATATATATATAAAGATAGAGAAATAAGAAAATAGTGATACAATAGATAGAACAAGAAGGAAATAGTTTTGAGGCTAGTATTACACTTTCTTAAAGACTTTTATGCCCCCAGGATATAACAAACCTCAAAATCTCCAATCTGAAGTAGTGAAAACGGTTTAGTAGAAAGCCCTATTTATAATTGTTGAATAAACACGACTTCTCATGAAACAACTGTTAGAAATAGTCATACCTTTTCAAAATTTTAAATTATGAAACAATAATAAAAAGGAATCATTTGATCACCAATTTAAACCCATGAGTCCATCTTTGACTCTTAATCTATATAAGATTACTAAGGAAAGTCCACAAGAAAATCCACTTAGGGTTTTCATATATATACCATTTAAAATTTGCTTTTCCAGATAGTATAGGATTTAAAAAGTTATCAGCATTCATAAACTACAAAAAATCCCCTGCTAGTATGGAGTGTTGCCATTTATACTTAACTTTTCATACAAGCAAGTATTATGCATACAAGAAGATATCTTCCGATTTGAACCTTCAATTAGCATATATACCTTAGAAATATAATGAAGCTAATGGTGTCTATAGATTAAACATCAACTTCTAATGTTATAATTGAATATATAACACAAATAATACCTATTTAATTTCAGACAGGGGTTTATAATTATTTTAGTATTATTATGGCCATGTACTTATCTGGTTCTTTATAAACATTTGTAAGAGAGACTCTAATTTTCTTGTTAAAGTGGCACCATTTCTATGTTTATAAATGTGGAGTTTCATTTATATCCTTATTGCTTTCGACATTTAATCAATAACTCTATTGAGAGTCCAAAACTCACACAAATATGCAATGGACAACATTAGTTAATATCAAATATGTGGAATGAGTTTGTTAGTGCTAGTAGACACATATTAATAACTTGTTATTACCCATTCAAATTTGTAATTAGAGGTTACTAATCTAAAGTTGGGTTTCCATTATTTGTGTCTAATCTTAAGGGTTTTAAACCCATTCCCAAAAGAAAAGCTTTTCATTATCAACTCTTTTATGAGTCTTTTATTATCAACCACCAAGCTTATACTTGTTTCATATGGCCTTTTGATTATACAATCACAAATCAAATATCAAAAATATTTACCAAACTAATATGTTTAGACTTTTTCATGATAAAATTTTTAATCCTCCAGGCACTTATTAGTTTCAATGACATAATACAAAGATATGGTTAATGTTGCTCATAGCTATTACTCTTTTCCATTTACATAATCCTAGCCATTTTCTTCTTTGTCCAATGCTTATAAATTTTCAAACTCAATTTTCACAAAGAAATGAGTTTCATATGTCTATTCTTAAAATGGCTTATCCATCACAAATAATTTTGTGTCACTATCACTAGTTGACCATCGAACCAGTATTTATGTTTCCATCTTAAATATTGAAATTATACAATTCTAACTTTATAAATCTTTAAGATTATCAGTAGTTAGAACACATATGTTCCTCTGAAAATTTGCAAACATAGAAACATTCATATACTTACAAAGAGTACATATAAAATTATCAATGGCATTAACTAGTGTTTATGTTTCCATCCCATAATATTGAAATTATACAATTCTAACTTTATGAATCTTTAAGATTATTAGTATTTAGAACACTTATGTTCCTCTGAAAATTTGTAAACACAAAAACATTCATATACTAGCAAAGAGTACATATAAAATCATCAATGGGATCAACTTGATCAATTTAAACAATTGACCGAATAAAAAATTTAACATTGTGTAAAATACTTATAAGAGGGATTCTCATATCTAAGAGATAAACTTGTGAAAGGCCTTCCTAATTTTAACAAACTAGCTTTAAATAATTTTTCACTCAATTTGTAAAATCAAATAATTTCTCAAAAAATGAGACAACTCTATGGATAATTCCCACTATGCTTTTACACTTTTATAATTAAACAATTCCATAGATAACCCTCATTATGCCTTTATATTTTTTTTATACCTAAGATAATATTTACCTTAACAAAATCATATCTTAAAGGTAAGTTTCTTAACATCATTAATACAAAATAAATTTCTCCCAATAACTAACATGTATATACTTTACATACAAACATAATTAATTCCACAATATTCATTCACACATAGAATAAATATAATTCTTATACCCAAAACTATGGGACATCATTATGAAATTAGACTTATCTTGTGTCATTCTTTAGTGCCTTAATAGAATTACATAAAATATAATAAATATAATTTTTATACTTAAAATAATGAGACATCATTATAAAATTAGATTTATCTTGTATCACTCTTTAGTGCCTTAATAGAATAAAATAAAATACATCAAGTTCATAGAATTTCCTTTTATATATCAAAAATAACAAATTATATTCATATTATTTGATCATATCTGATTTAATTATTTTCATATAGTATTTTTTCTAGATTGCATGACATATCATGTGACACCATGTAATTTATCTAACTCATTGTTATTAAATTAGATACAAAACTTCTTTATGAATACTTTAATTCTGTTACATGCATTTTTCGATTCTGCGAAATAAGCTGACAAATGCTCGGCAACAGATTAAGTCCAAGAGAGAAAAGAGCCAAGCTCGCTAAATTGCTAACTAGACGAGTGCAGAGCAAGACAAAAGCCCCAACTCACTAAAGAATAAGATCCGACTTGTATAACCAGCAACTCACTATACACGAGCTCATATTGTCAAAAGCGAGCTTTAAAGTTTGTCCTCGCTAACCAAAAGTTAACAGTGACTTAGACAGAGTCTCAACTTGTGGACATTACACTTCACCTAGCTAAGGGCTTGTTGAAGGAAGCTCTAAAGCAGCAGCCCTCTCAGACTTAGTTTGTGAGACTAATCTGCAAGAAACAGCATGTAGAGCCTACCCATAGAAAGTAAACTGTAGAAGTCAACCACCAGTCTACAGAAGTTATTTTGTAGTAGTCTAGGCTATCTTGTATATTTATTTTGATATAACAGAAATATAAATTATGTAATTGCAATTGTAACCATCCCAGCCTCTATAAATAAGAGGAGGGAGATCACTGCAAAGGAAGCAAAATCCATGTATTGTAACTTTACTAAAATTTCTCTAGACTAATAAAATACTACCGTGGACATAGGGACCAGTGCCGTCTAATTTTGATTAAACCACATTAAAAATATTGCATGTTTACTGCTCTTCCTCTACCCTTCCCTTTCATCTTTACTTGTTTAATCAGAAGATAGTTTAAGTCTCGAAAGAACCTCTCCGATAGGCTAGATTTTGGCAAAATTAAAATCCACCATCAACAAATTCATAATTCCATACTTTGACAATTCAAGAATTAAATGAAAGTAAATAGTACCTTGCACCCTATTATTGGCAGAAACGTTTATCATCTTTCATGTACGTCTATTTTTTCACGCTATCTTGACTAAGATTTGAAAAGAAATGTAAAAACTTAAACATTCCTTATTTTCAATTTATCAAAATAAAAAAGAGTATAATATTTTTGAAATCAAGCAAACTCAATATTTCAAATTAGGAAATTGATGCAACGTGTTTATTGAATCCAAGAATTAACTAAATTATTGAATCTCCATTTTTTTAAAATATGAAATGACACATTTCTCAAACATGAACAATCATATCCTTTGCATATGAATCATCATCTCTTTTAATTATGAACTATCGTGTCTCATACACATGAATCATTATGTCTCTTCCACATGAGTTATCATGATTATTAAATATTCATATCTCTTAATTATGAACCATCATATATCTTGATCATGAATCATTTTATCTTTTACACACAAACCATCATACCTATTAAACATTAACCATTATATTTCTTGATCGTGGACCATCGTGTACATACAAATCATTATGTCTATTAAACATGAACTGTCATATCTCTCATACATGAACCATCATGTCACTTGCACACTAACCATTTTGTCTTCTAAACATGAATCATCATGTCACTTACACACAAGCCATCATGATTATTAAACATAAACCATTGTGTCTCTTAATCATAGACCATCGTGCCTCTTATGCATAACTATCATGCCTATTAAACATGAATTATCATGTTTGATATACATGAACCATCACGTCACTTGCACATGAACCATCATGTATATTAAACATGAATCATCATGACACTTGCACATGAATCATTATGTCCATTGATCACTAACAACATGCTTCTTGTTCATAAATATTTAATCAAACTAAAATATCATACTTTTGACAATTAAATGGATGACAACTTATATTTATAAAGCAAAGCTTCTTCCATGTGTAACAAATAAAACCTATCTAATACTAATCTATAACATTATATAGTCATCCATGCTAACAACAATTTGAATTGTTATAAGAAAAGAGAAAAAAATGATCAAAGGATAATTAATATTAAAGCATAGGATAATCAATCCTTTCTATCCATTTCCAAGCAAAATTATAATTACTCTCTAATTTAAAGATTAGAATTGGCTTTATCCATAACCCATGGCACTAAGCCTTTGACAACTTATAGGTTTTAATTTTTTTTTTTGTTTAAGTGCATCCTTGGCAATATAAATTGTCAAGATAGAGATATATATTAACTTACTTGACAATAGAGAATGAGGTACTATATTGTGTTATGGATTCTTGATAACATAATTGTTGTCATTGCTTCAATTCCTTTTTTGCCATCTATATGTTTAGCCTCTTCTAGTTGTTACACATGTGAATGGTACCACACCAGCTTATTTGAAACACACACACACACACACACATATCTGTCTATTGGCTTGTCATTGTCAGTCAAGTTTTGTAGATTTCATCTTATTTAAAATATCATCAATCATTATGTGTAAACTCTATCTTCTTCAAACATGTGCTTTGAAGATTGTTTACATAAAAGTCTTTCCATAAAAATCTTTAAATTGTTAAAAAAATTATCGAGATAACATAACAAGAACATAGTGATAAATAAGATGAAGGAAAAAAGAAATAGTTTTGATGTATATATTACATTTCCCTAAAGGCTTTTATGCCTCCAGGATATAACAAAACTCAACTTTCCAATCTGAAGTAATGAAAATAGTTTAGTAAAAAATCTTATTTATAATTGTCAAACAAACATGACTTCTCATGAGATAGCAATTAGAAATAGTTGTGTCTTTTTAGAATTTTAAATTCTAAAACAATAATAAAAAGAAGTCATTTCTTCACTAATTTAAATTCAAGAGTTCATTTTTAGCTCTTAATATGTATATATATATATATATATATAAGATTATTAGGGTGTTGACGGTGAAATTTGGTAAGTCCAAATCTCGATCAACTAGAACAGTTTTGTAATCCCCAAGCTGCAGTCTGGTTGTGTGAGCAGGAAAGATGCAGAAAGTGAAGGAAGAAGAGGAAGAGTAGGAAGAAGATAGTAGAGGTTTTTTAATGTAGTTTAGTAAAAATCCTTTGTTTGGATTCCTACATCTACGGATCATTTTATTTCTGCTAAGCATAATTTGTTTACAAAGATTTCTCTCTAGAGAGTTGGCTCTCAGAACTCTCTTCTCTCTCTTACAATGAATTTTTTTCCCTGTTTTCTCATGGCTGGGCCATTACACAGAGTCCTATAAAAATGTAAGCTAATCCTGTAAGTTGGCTTTTGTAGTCTTTTTGTCAGTCAGCCTTTGTAGGTTGGCTTTTTCTTGGTTTGTGCAATCAACAAGCTTTTGGCCGGTTCAAAATGTTGACTTCACTCTTATGTGGACTAGACTTTTATTAGTTGGACTTTGTTCACCGGGCTTTTACCAGCCCATTTGTGAGGACTTAAAAATATTCACAACATTAGCTCCCCAGCTCTCAGTTCACTTTGCAGACTAAGAGCTGTAATTTACTAGCAAAAGCTCAATATGCCATGCTGTCTTACTATCGTAAGTTTCATCTCTTAAATGTTCATGTGCACGTTTACCCCAGTGAACGAGGTTGTTGATGAGTTAAATGCTCAATATATAGCATAAGATAATATGTATGCTGATATGAATAAGTTCCTGCAAATCACAATTTATACTTGTTAGATAAAAGAAATGCCCAATAAGTTAATCAACTTTGGGTAGCATAAATTAAATTAATATAAAGGGCTTCAGCCAGTAAATCATAATTTAAAAGGATATATGCCATGTCGAGTGGCCAGTAGGTTACATCAGCTCATCTCAGTTGGCAATGAATCCGAGCACCAAAGTGCCTTAGCTGGTAATGAGTTTGAGCATTGGAGTGCTTGAGCTGGTAACAGGTTTAAGCACCGGAGTGCCTCAACTAGCTCGAGCACCCCAGTAGGTCACATGAATGCATTTCAGTTAACACTTCTTAGACGCAGAGTCTCGATAGGTAGCATAGAGATGCCCTAATCCACGTAAGAGTTTAGTGCCCAGATAGGTCATACGGATGCGCCTTAGCTAGCACTTATTGGATGCGGAGTGGGCTGGGAGCTAGCTTCTGCTATAATATTTTGTTGAGAAGGGATGCTGCTTTAGCCCTGAAAAAAGAGAATGAAAACTAGTAGTAATAAAATATCTAATATAAAGACGAGATTATATCCAGCTCATTCACATAGGGGCCATAATGTTGTTATCAAAGCCATTATGGCAAGACCTCTACACTAAGTTTCTGTTCGGTTTGGTATTGAGCTTGCGAGGATTGAAGGCATGAGCTTAAAGTTGCTGGGGATTTGGTGGTAGAGAATCTTTCTAGTTGCCTTGGACTTCAGAATCATGTTTTAACCATTGCATGCATCTCCATTGGTAGGACCATCAGTCTAAAATATCTCATATGGTATCACATATCAATGCTAGCGTTCCTGGTGATATTAGTCCACTATAGTTATGTATATCAATTCCATCTGATCTGGAATCACCAGTTCCAACTCTAGTTGTTTCACTGTAATTTGAATGATCATTGTAAAGTGGTCTCTGGGCTCTTTCTTTAGCATCCTCCAGCAATCCTTCTGATAAAGCAATAAAAGCTTCATAATTAGCTATCTTTATCTACTAGTTTACTTCTCTTTTTTCTTCTACAACTGTCTTTGAACCAGCTCCTAAGAAAACCACTAAAAATGAATAGAGATACTTCATATTGAACTGTCTCACTACGTGGCCAAGGTGAGCTTTGCTGCATGGTCACTGCACAAGCGAGCTCATCTTCAAACCATCCTGCTATATGGTCATTACACTAGCTTGTCATTGAACCTTCTCTTGCTGCATAGTTGTGCAAAATCAATTGCGAGGCTAAAAATCTTTTGGCTTAGAATGATGCTATCTTCAGCTTGTAACTATCTTGGATGCACTTTAGCTCAGTGTGGTCTTTAGCTCACAGTTGTCTTAGATGCACCTCAGTTCGTGAGGATGACTGAAGGTTTGGCCAGTATGTGAACTCATTGTTGTCATTGAAACTAGCCTCTGTATGGCAACGTGAGCTCGTCGTCGAACCCAGCCTCTGCATGGCAGTACAAGCTTGAACCGAGTCTTGCTGTATGGTGGTGCAAGCTCAATCATCACACTCACGTTTAGAACCAGGTTCAGAATGATGCTGCTGATGTGAGCTTGTCATCCCAGCTACTGTATGGCTGGCGTGTGCGAGCTCCACATCAAACCCAAATGCCTATTGGCTGTGCGAGCTCGTTGTCCAGTCTTGTTGCATGGTGACTGAACGAGCTCATCACCAAACCTTGGCTTGCTGCATGGCCATTGTGAGAGCTTGCCATCGAACCGTCACTGCATTGCTGCTGTGTGAGCTCGCCATCGACTCAAGTCACTACATGGCTGCTGCATGAGCTCGTTATTGATCGAGTCACTACATGGCTGCTGGATGAGCCCGTTATCGTGCTCACATACGTCCAGAATGAAAGTGATGTCGAGAGGAAGTTCTCCCATAACCCAGAATGCGGCTTGCTGAGAAGGTGAACCCAAGCCCTTAACGAGCTGTCCCAATAGTGACTTCACAGCTGCTAGTGTTGCTGGCCTTCCATTTCAATATCAGTAGAGAATGAAAGAGAGGAAGCTAGGCAAGGGTTTCCTTCTTGGCCATCTCGAACCTACAGTCTATTTCGTGGTCATAGGTTGACATCATCTTGCCTTTACCTTGCTGAATAGCAGTATTGCAAGAAGCAACCGGAGTTTTTTTTCTTTTTTAGAGCACCGGGATGGGTTTGAAATTTGGCTGGACTTTATTCTTCCTCTGCGGCAGAGACAGCTTCTTTTACTTTTTCTAAGTTACAGGCATTTAATGCTCCAGTTGCATAATAGTAAAGCAGAACTAGCTTTAAAGTTACTATCCAAACTCTTAAAGGCAAATTTTTCAGCGATGAGCCATCGCAATTAAATAGGAAATCAACCAAAATTTAGATGAGGCCCTTCTTTTAGCATTAAAATATTAACAATGAAATTTGATAGGTCTAAATCTCAATCAATCAAAACAGTTCTGTAATTCCTAAGCTACAGTCTGGTTGTGTGAGAGGGAAAGATGCAGAAAGTGAAGGAAGAAGATGAAGAACAAGGAGAAAACAATAAAAAAATTTTAACGTGAATCGACTAAAATCCTTTATTTGAATTTTCTACGCCCATAAATCATTTTATTTCTACTGAGCATAATTTGTTTATAAAGATTTCTTTCCAGAGATTTGGCTCTTAGAACTCTTTCCTCTCTCTTACAATGATTTTTCCCTATTTTCTCATGACTGGGCCATTGCATAGAGTCCTATAAAAATGTAAGCCAATCCTGCAAATCGACTTTTGTAGACTTTTTGTCAGTCAGCTTCTGTAGGTTGGCTTTTTTTTGGTTTGTGCAATCAACAAGCTTTTGGCTGGTTCAAAATGTTGACTTCACTCTTATGTGTACTGGACCTCTATTAGCTGGACTTTGTTCGTTAGGTTTTTACTAACCCATTTGTAAGGATTAAAAAATACCTACAACATAAGGAAAGTCTACAAATAAACCTATTTAAAGTTTTCATTTATATATCCTTTAAAATTTATATATCCTTTAAAATTGACTATTCTAGATAATGTAAGATTTGAAAAGTCACTAACATGTTATGATGATGACATCATCACTATTTATGCAGCATGGAAATGTTATGATGGTGACATCATCAATGTTTATGCAGCATGGAAAGGTTTGCTGGCAGCATCCATTGATTTTAGTGTTAACTAAAACTAGCAGATTGGAGCTGGCTTTTTCTTCTGCATAAGAAATCAATCTTGCTCATGTATCCTAAATGTAAAGCTCATGCATACGTTGTTGAAGAAAGCAACATGTGTGGATATGTGGAACTAAGATTGCTGCCCTCTCATTCTTTCATGTCCCCTTGATATATTTATAACTCAATCATGACACTTTTTCTTTTTTGGCATGTATTATGGTTTTTCCAAGTGTATAATTATATATACTCTTCCTTATACAGCGAAGTTCTTAAATTTAGGGTCCTTTTTTTTTAAGGAAAATATTTTTTAAAATGTTTTTCTATTTTTCAATCTTTTAAGTTCATAAGAAAATTAATTAATTGAAAGCAAATTTTCATCAACAAAAAATAATAATATATTTAAAATTTTCATTTTTCTTTTTAATTAAAAAATTATTTTTCTAAATCACCTTATATTATATATTATCTCTATTTTATATCTTTTTCTCTTTTTATCCTCTCTAGTCTATTTTTATCTCTCTACTTTATCATTCTTTTCTTCATTCTCTCACCCCTCTCCTATTTTTCTCTTTCTCTCTTTGCCCCTTGATTTCTCTCTTACTCTCTTGATTTCTTTCTCATATTCTTCTCTTTCTCCATCTTGTCTTTCTCTCCTCTCCATCCTTCCCTTTTCTTTCTCTTTCTTTGCTCTTCTCTCTTTTTCTATCTTATTTTTTTTCATCTTATAAATATTGATATTTAATATTTATATTAAAATTTACCTTAAAAAATGTTTGTTCAATTAAAACAGTTAGTAAATATGATTAATAATTTTGATCAAGATCATTTGAATATAAATTAATTTCATAAAGAAATAATGAAAATGAAAAAAAGAAGGATCTGAATATTTTTCTTTGAATATTTTTTAATACAAGATATATTTAATTTTTAATTTTTACTAATAAAGATTTGATAACTCTTATCATAAAATTAGTATGTATAACAATATTTTTTAACAAAGAAAAATAATTTGTTTTCATTAATTAAATAAGAGAAAATATTTTCTTTTATATTATCTAAATAATAAAATATCAATTCATTTTTCTAAATATACTTCTTTAAAAAAATAATTTTCATAAAATTTCATTCTCGCGAAGCAAAAGGACCTTAGTAATTTTTTTTTTCTTTCTTTCTAATTTTGGCTTTCTCTTTGCTAAGTAATTATAATCACGTGATTGTTTTTGGCTCCTCCATTATACAAATGGTTTATAATGAGTTTTTTAGTCTTTCATGTGTTCCTCACTCCTTCCTCCAATGAATCATAATTTCCTTCTCCCTCAAAGTATGGTCTACACAACAAAAAACACAACGCGGGTAAAACCGCTAGCATTTAATCAAGATTGACGTACGGATTATTTGTTATTGTTTTATCATACATGGTTTAGGCCCTCAATCCTTTTTGGTATTCAAGGTCCTCCATTTAATTATTTTAAACAAATGTGTTTTTGTCTCAAATAATTTTCTATTATTACTTCCATTCTCTCACTTCTAAGATATGCAAAAGAAAATTCAACTTGAAAAAAAAAAGTGTTATATTGACATGTTATAATATATACATAATTTTTATATGTTGGAGAGGACATATATAAATTTCATATGCAAAATTCACATGATTTCTTTAGTGCCTAAAGAATCTATATATACTATAGCATGTACATTGTATTATTATTTCAAAATAAATAACATTAATTAGGTACTATTAACACATTCATTTTATAATAGATATAAGTATTAGACGATTTATGATACTAAGACTTCTCTAAGATTGGTCGATTTGTGCAAGATCAAAGGGTTAGAGATATAAAGTAATTAGAAGCATCACCAATTGTACTATGATGTTTAAGTTACATGAGTGAAGTGATCACCAAGAGACATTAAAAAAATATTGTTTGAAATTTTTTAGAATATAACATTCAATTTAGAGAAATATTTTATGAAATTTATTATTTAAGGATGAGTCGTGTATTATGTTATAATTAACTATTTAATATTTATCTCTCTGTCGGTCTGAAGTTCACTCCAGGGCTTGAATAGAATAACCCAAACTTGCATAGCAATTTTCCCCATTGGGTATGACTCGCCCCTCAAACCTGGCGATTCCAACGGTCATATCACCAGGAACTTGCCGGATCGGCCAACATGGCCGAAACATCATCCGACTTGCCCCTCGACAATATTCCTGAGATTCCCATCGAGATCGTCAGTGATGAGGAAATGGCTTTTATTGAGGCTGCGCTAGCTTCTGCTCGTACTTTCTCCGCTGTCCCTGATATTCATTCAGCCAGTCGTTCCTCTCATTTTGGCATTAACACAAAATCTATTCAATCAATTACAGTTCTATCCAAGAGGAGGTTATCGAAGTGCACTGAAACCGATATTGAGGATTCGGGCAACTTGGTGATTACCCAGAAGAAGTGCAGAGTAAATGAGTCATTTCTTCGCCGGTTTAGAAGGAAAAGGGGTTTGTCTGTCACTGATGTTACTTCTACGGTATATGTTTGTGTCTTTTCCCTTTAAGTTTTTCTGGACCGGGGAGAAGAGAAAGACCGGGGGGGAGGGATTGAAAGTTTGAAACTGTATTCAGGTTATTTTCGGGTATCAAATGAGGGTTGGCAAACGGGGAAGTTCACAATGTCTATTTACGGTTGAAATTTTTGACTTTTCTGCTTCATCTTACTACAATTTTTGTATTTTCCATTCTGTGATATGCTCATCTAGGAAATTGAAGCACGATCATCATAACTTGGTTTATTAAATGTTACGTCAGGAATGGTGCCAAAAACAAATGGAATTTGCTCTGCTCTTTGGAGGACGGAAGACCAATGAAGCCATGAAAGCTGGTACTGCTCGACATGTAGAACTTGAAGAAGAGGTATAATCCCGAATCCTGATTACTCGAATATTTACTTTTGTCATGTTACAAGGATTTATTAATTCTGATTTTGTTAATGTGCAGGTTGTAAAACGGGTGGAAGTCAAGGTCAAATCTCGTGAAGACTATTGGGCCCTGAAGCTTGTTAATTTTATAAATGGTGTGAATCAATTATTGTTTGAAGGACTAACTCGTGAATTGCCAGTGTAAGTTTATTTCATTTTATTAGTAAATTCTCAGGTTCTGGATGTTCAATTAGCTTTCTCACAACACATGACAATGATGATTAGGTTGTGTGTATATGTGTATTTGTATATCCATTTTGGTTGAGTTTTGCTTTGACCTTCAATATGGTCATGATGAATTGTTTTGCTTCTCATATCAGAATAGGATTTGCAGAAGGTATATGGATGGTGGGAGTGATTGATGAGATTCGGATGCCACTGGCAGAAAACAAAAGCAATCCAATTTTAATTGACACAAAGACCCGAACCCGAGATACACTTCCTGCTGAACCACAGCGAAGAAACGGAAGGTATGTTGATTCTTCTGGCATATATTTAATTCCATTGGGATGTGTAATTCTGCTTGAATGTATTAGTTTGATTCATGATCTGCCCTTATGTTTTGGCAGGCTTCAGTTGATGTGTTACAAGTATTTGTGGGACAATTTAGTTGCTGATAACTTCCATTCTTGGAAATTTTTTGATTCTTTCGGTTTAAATCCTCACATAACTTTATGTGAAGATCTGAGAGTGACTAGTGCCGAGTCTGGATTCTCTGCATTGGTGAGTCAAGAAGATCAGATTGCCAAGATCCTTATCTTCCTATCATCATTGTATTATTTTCTGCCAATTATAGGGCTATGCAGTGCCATATTGTTTAAAAGAATTTGTATTAACAACTAGAGTCTAGGAATTTGATCTGTGTTTGGGTTAAAATCTGTGTTTTCTCTAGGAAAATGTTCTAGTTTTCCACATAACTTTAAGATGGTCAACAATATCTTGGTGAGAAAATTTCAGTTGATTATTAAGTGATCTGCTTTTACATTTCTTTGATGCGTTGCAGAACCTGAATGATGTGGTGGGATATTATAAAAACACGTGTAGGATGCTGGCCCCTGCTCAAGATCAGCTGCTATTGAGGTAGGTACAGAATTTCTCAGTACGTATTTGTAAATTTCAATTCTCTGATGGTAATCGAGTTTTTTTAGTTACATGGAATGGTGAACCAACACAATCACATGATAAAATTGTCAGTTACAACGGGAAGCAGTTGGATGGTATACAATTATGATGAAGTGAACTTAGATCTGTTTGTTCTGTGGCAGATATGAGTTTCAGAAAGATCATTCACTAATAGGTGAAGATAAATTTTCATATGATTCAGACTGGCTAAAGAATCAAATTCGAGAGTGTCTCCAATTTTGGCTTGGAGAGCAAGAAGCCACTTATGCTCCAGAGGAAGAGCGCTGGAAGTGTCGGTTCTGTCAATTTGCTTCAGTCTGTCCAGCATACACTGATACTGATGGGGCTGTGGTCTGTACGAGCACAAGCAGTCAGTCAAATATCAAAGAAAGCTAGAAGAGAGGCGGCCCGTCTCATGCCTCTTATTTGTTAAATTCCAAATAAAAAAGGTATCTTCTAGTCTTATATTGGCATTCAACAGGGATTATCCTCTAGGATGTATGTTTCATGTATGTTAATTCTTTATAGCCGAGGGTCAATTGTATTTTTATTGTGTGCGTTCGTGCCATTGTAATAAGTGTAATTATAGAAGTTTCAAAATACTATCAATATATTTAATTTAACATGTGTTTTATTCTCAATTCAGAACATGACTTTTGAGCATGAATGTTTATTTATCATTTTGGATATGAATTCTCTTGATACTTTTCTTATATTTAAGAGTGCGTGAATCTTCTAAGGTACAAAACCTAATTTGTTGTATCCTATACAATAACATTTGCGTGGGCAGACATTGTCTTTGTTGTTTACAAAGAAAAACTCAATGAATAAATTGAGACAAACATTGCAAAAGCCTTTGATTTGGAGGAACAAAATTTACTTTGAACTGATTTCTGATAACAGAGCTGAGTGGACTTCTGGCAATTTAGCATAATTTGATTCAATGTACTTTGCTACAGTGGATTTGCCGCTGCCATCATTTTTGTTCAGGGCTTTAAGGACTTTCATCACCATCTAGAATACATAAACACAACGCAGTCATCATCAACCATTTTAATAAATCAAAAATGGGTTTTATATATATATATATATATATATATATATATGAAAATGACAATTGCACTTCTCTTTGCATTAAGTGTGGCACAAGCATCATGTGATGGTGAATCAAATTAGAGTGACTAAGCTAAGAAAAAACAGAGCATAAAAAGTGAATTGACGCTAAATTCAACAGACAAGAAGCAAAATGGGATTAAAAATTTTGGGATCTTCCCTGTTTGTTTAAATTCCTCAGTAATCATAAATAAGAAATAAATCCATAAACCCTAATTTGTTGCTAAAATGCTCAAAATTACAGCATAGAATACAGAGATAACATTTAAAACCTTCAAGAGAGGGTTTATTTTCAAAAAACGGGTGGAGACAGCATTTTCTCCTATTGGGATATATATTGCAATACACAGGGATAACTGAATTGGGATGCCAACATATATACAACATCTAATCATTATTATGATTCTTTATGATGCTCAAACTGGATAGGAAATGATGAAGGTGATGGGCCGTGAGTGACAACTTCTCTACAACCGATAACCCATTTCCAAAGTATCAAAGGTTAAAATGCAACTTATCTCATTTGCCTTCTAAGATCCTGCCACCTCATCTGTTATATGTGATACAACACATTTCCCTCGTTGCACCGCAGGACTCCCCCAATAATTGTCACCAGCTTTTAATCATAAAATGATAAGGCCCAGGATAGATTGGGCCGAGTGTGAGAACAAGAGGGCCAAAATATAAGGCTCTGAAAAGTTTATTACAGAAGGAAAGGGGGAATAAGTAGACGGGCAGAAGGAAGGCTCATTTCAAGAGGGGACACATGGAAGAATAAAGAGAGAATTATTTCAGAAGAGTGAGAAGGACAAGTGGAAGAGGGGAAGGAGTAGTGGAGGTTATGCTGAGTAACAAATTACATAAGGGAGGGAGAAGTCGGTGTGAGTGTGAAATTTTCTGGCAAGTCTTTTCGGCCTTTGGCTTGGGAATTCAGCTCTGAGAGCTGAGAGTTTCATCATTGGTCCAACCTGTCGGATCCGAACCTGGGGGAGACGAAGATGGGCTCTAGAGTTTAGGCGCGTGTCGATAACCTGAAAACGAGGGTGGCGGGTCTTCAATCTAAGCTTGAACAGCTAGTTGAGTCGATAGCTGCGATGCAGGAAACCATAGTCAAAGGTGAGAAGGAGCAAGCCGATTTCCGTTACCAATTTTCTCAACTTCTTAGTAAGTTAGATAAGCATCTGCATGCTGAGGGTGAGGGTGATTCAGAGGAGTCGGAAGCCACTGTTGACCTCCGTCTAATGGCCCGCAAGGTGGAGCTGCCATCTTTCTGTGGACAAGACCCGCGGGGATGGCTGATAAGAGCAGAACAGTTTTTCAAGGTCCAACAAACCCCTTCGGAGTCGCGTCTAGCTCAGGCTCAAATTTGAATGGAGGGTGAGGCTGTCCACTGGTTCACAATTCTGACCGAGGTAAACCCGATGCTGACATGGGGACAGTTCCGGGAGGAGTTGATGGAGCGCTTCAGCGGGCTGGACATCGCCAATCCTTATGAAGAACTTATTGCTCTGAGGCAGAGAGGTACGGTACAAGAGTATATTACAGAGTTCTAATGTCTTGCATCTCTTCTACCCTGCCAACCTGAACAGTAGTATGTCGGGTATTTCTTAAATGGGTTAAAGGAAGATATCCGAAACTGGGTCTGGGTCCATAACCCAGAAAATCATTTGCAAGCCATGAGGCTGGCCAAAAACGTGGAGATGGCTCTAAAGAAGGTCTGGGACAAGCAATTCCGCAACATGGGAACTCGAACACCACCTCATGCTGTGCCTTGGTCTATTAATTCATCAAGATTAGTTGGAGTTTTTGGGTCAAGCAAGGGTAAGACAAGCCCCGTGGGATATAATAGAGAGAGAGGGGAGAAACGGGATTTTACACCCTACAGCACTCAACTTAGGCGAGGTACACATAACTTAATAGTAAAAGAATGGGAGGAGAGGAGGAGGAGAGGTCATTGCTTCAGGTGTGGCGATCATTTCAGCCCTGGCCATAAGTGTCTAAATCCGAAGTTAAGAGTGATGTTATTGGGTGAAGATGAGGTGCTGGATGAGAATGGGGAGGTTGTGGCAGTTGATGCAGAAGACATTGCTGAGTTCCTTGAAGGGGAGTGTTCTGTGGTCATCTCTCAAGGGTCATTGGAACTGAACAGTGTGGCAAATGAAGGAATGGGAGCACTTAAAATAATGAAGGTGGAGGGTTCTTTGAATGGGATCCCAATTCTGGTGTTGATTGACAGTGGGACAACTCATAACTTTATCTCTCCTAAATTAGTGGCTGCCTTGGGGTTTGATAGGGAGGAAGCCGTGGAACCACTGAGCATCAGATTGGGTGATGGGTACAATACAGTGACAGAGGGGAAATGTTCACAGTTGAAACTAGCCATGGGGAACTATAAGTGTTGTATTGATGCTTGGATGTTAGCCATGGGTGAGTTGGACTACATCCTTGGAGTAGCTTGGCTTAGGACATTAGGGGAGGTTGTGTTTAATTGGAGAACACTGAGTATGAGTTTTTGGGTGGATGGTAAGAAGATTGATCTACAGGGTAGCAATAATAAGATTCAGTTAACTTTCCAAAGTGTCATAAGAGATGAGTTTCAGGGACTGCACAAAGTGAGGTGTGGAGTTAAGGGACAGCAGGTGATTAGCAAGCCACAACAACAGTTAAATGCCTAACAAAAAGCTGAACTGGCTTCTCTTCTAAGGAAATTTCCTGCAGTGTTTTCAAAACCAAAAGGATTACCTCCCTCTAGAACCTACGATCATGCCATCAACCTACTACCTGGGCAGGGACCTATTAGTGTTCGCCCTTACCGTTATCCCCACTTCCACAAGGATGAAATCCAAAGGCAGGTTAGGGAGCTCTTAGAGAAGGGAATTATTAGAAAAAGTACCAGTGCCTACTCAAGCCCTGTCCTGTTAGTAAAGAAAAAGGACTCCAACTGGAGGATGTGTGTTGATTACCGGGCTTTGAACAAGATAATAGTTTCTGATAAATTTCCTATACCTGTGGTAGATGAGCTTTTAGATGAGTTACATGGTTCTCGTTATTTTTCAAAGCTGGATTTAAAATTGGGATACCACCAGATTAGGATGAGGGAAATTGACATAGAAAAGACAGTATTCAGAATACATGAGGGCCATTATGAGTTCTTGGTCATGCCTTTCGACCTCATGAATGCTCCCTCAACCTTTCAGGCAGCCATGAATGAAATTTTTGCTCCCTACTTGAGACGGATGGTGCTAGTTTTTTTTGATGATATATTGGTTTTTAGTCCTTCATGGGAAGTCCATCTGGATCATTTGGCTGTCACACTAACAGTCTTATAATAGAATCATTTTGTAGTAAACCAGATCCATCTCTTATCTAGGTCAAATAGTATCAGGGGATGGAATCACAATGGATCCGGATAAGGTAGCAGTTGTTCAAAATTGGTCTGTTCCCAAAACGTGAAGGGAGTTCAAGGATTTTTGGGATTAACTGGATACTACCAAAAATTCATTCAAGATTATGGGAAACTGGCTAGACCATTGATAGAACTGACAAAAAGGGACAATTTCAAGTGGGGAGATTCAGCTATGCAAGCTTTTGAAACCTTGAAGAAACATATGACCATAACACCTGTACTTGCATTGCCTGATTTTTTCAAAGTCTTTGACATTGAGTGTGATGCTTCGGCAAGGGGTATTGGTGCAGTCCTCTTGCAAGAAAAGAGGCCTATAGCATTTTACAGCAAGGCATTGTCAGATAGAACAATGACAAAATTAGCTTATGAGAGGGAAATTATGGCTTTAGCACTAGCTATACAGCATTGGCGGCCATATCTACTGGGAAGGCCTTTCAGAATTTTTACTAATTAGAAGAGCTTAAAGTTCCTCTTGCAGCAAAGAATTTCAACACCAGACCAACAAAATTGGTTAGCTAAATTAATGGGTTACCAATTTGAAATTTTCTATAAGCCTGGGAAAGACAATGGAGCTGCGACGCACTATCCAGAGCTCATGAGGAGGCAGAACTCACTGTGATATTAGTTTTCCCTACTTGGTTGGAGGGGCAGCAGCTAACTCAGGGAATAAATCAGGATGCCCATCTTCATAGGGTGGTCACTGATCTCCAACGTGATCTAAGATCCAGATCAGGATTTTCACTGACCCAGGGAATCCTCTACTATAAAGGTAGGTTAGTAGTACCTGTAAAATCCCCATAGATACCCACCTTATTGGAAGAATTTCATTCTACCCCCTAAGGGGGTCATTCTGGTTACCTACGTACTTATAAGAGAATAGCTACTAACTTGTATTGGGTAGGGATGAAGAAACAAATACAGAATTTCGTAAAAAATTGCTCCA
>JANHAO010002549.1:0-28375 GCA_026873985.1 Saraca asoca
TTGTATACAAGCAAATGAGATTTGCTTACGGAAAATGTCTTCATATAAAACAAACAGATCCTTAGTCTGTTAAGGTTTAGTCTCTCGAGGTTTTCTTTCTTTTGATTATTGCTCAACCTCTTTTCGCTCTCTTTCTTTCTCTTAATAATATTTTCTTTTAATATAAAAAAATTATTTGATGGTCTAATAGGTCGATGCAGTAAATAAATAAATTTTATGATAGAGCACAGTGACAATGGAAAGTTTTGGGCTGAATACCCTAAGTGCCACATCTGATGTGTAACAGAAAATATTTAAAAGAAAGAGTTTACAGAATTTTCAGATAACATTTCTGATGAAAATAAAATCAACTCATAAGAATTTCCTTTCGGGTTTATGATCAGGCAAAAGATGTGTATTCTACCTATGAGTTCCTTGGAAAAATGATTTGTGTCATTTACTTTAAAGATTTGACAAGTACTAATTAACATGCCAAAGTAAAACAGTTGTTAAACACTTGTAATTTAATTTTCCCACCTATGTTTCATAATGGTTGTGTACAAAAGCATCTCAGTTTATTATTTTGGCACCCATTCTATATAAGTAATAAGTAATAAAGAATATACTGTGATAAACATAGCACTAATGGTAGTTATCGCCATTATCCTGCAAGCCATCCAGTGATATTATAAAATATATCAATTACAAAAACTTGAATGAACATTTTTTGAGGGGATAATTTTTGGCCTTTATTCACTTGGTATATGATTAGATTTAAACCTCACAAAAAGTCATTTTCATGTGTAGGTCATTCTTCATAATTTATCTGGAGAAATGTGTTCTTGATGTCCTTTTTAGTTAGCTTAAAAGGTCCTCTTTTTTCAATGAACTGAAACAGATTGATCTTTCATATTATGATCTGTATGGAAGTCTTAAGATAGTACTGTTGAACAGCGGCAGGATTGCCTCTAAGCAAGAGGTAACAATTTGTGCATTCAAAGACACTTCTTTCCTTTTTGTGGAAACTAGTAGAAACCCATGCTTTGCACGACCACCAGTTGAAACTCGCAATTGTAATGCATTGATGCATAGAAAATAAATAATAACATAATTCATAAGTTGTTAATACTACAAACAAAAATGATAAATCAAATGTTTGTGGTGATACCATATATACACACAAAAAAGAAAACACATCTTTGATGGAGTTTCATTATTTAGCAAAATAAATCATTCCCTCCATTAATATCTAAATTTTGGTATGTATAAGTAATATTTTAGAGATATTTAAGACAATAGTTATGCAAAAAAACAATTTTAACACAATTAATATTTAGAACTTTAAATTTAAAAATATTTCACAAATGTGAAACAAAATTAATTCACAAATTGATAGTCTATAAAATTTATGCCCTCTATAAAATTTATGCCTAATAATAATAATGATAGACACAAATATGAAAGTCAATTAAGACTGACAATAATTTCAGTAGGCATAAGTAATATTTTTGAGATATTTAAGACAACAGTTATGCAATAATAATAATAATAATAACAACAACAACAACAACACAATTAATATTTAGAATTTCAAATTTAAAAATATTTCCAATAAATATAAATAAAAAAATTATGAACTTTATAAAAATTATAAATATTTATTAGCTATGTTTTATTTTCAATGTAAATATTTTTTATTCAAATCACTCAATATTTTTTTTTCCCAGTTTGAGTATGGAAATACCCAACCAATAATAGCATTATAAAAATAAATTTGAAATTTTTATAATTTTATAAATATAAATTAGTCATCGTTTTAAATATAAATCCATCTTCAATAATATATCAAGGATGTGGTTAAATATTAATGTGCTAAATATTTATCTCTCCCTAATTGTTGGTTGTGTAAAAACATTTATAATTTACTAATTTTTAGCCATACAATTTGGTGATTGGATAATAATGAGTAATCACAATGCAATCATTTATAACATTTATATTATTTATCTCTCCTAATTCAGCAATCACAATGCAATTGCAATCAAGATCCCACTATCTTAATTTCAAATCATAAGCAGCTATATCAAACAACAAAAAATGTCTTTTTGTTCCAAATAATGATGATAAATGCAATTCATTGCTAAAGCCAAAAATTAGCTAACTCTTACATAAAGGGATAAACCCATCATTTTTTCACTTTACAAAATAGTTTTCCACCACATGTAACAAATGACATATAATTTCCTTTGTAAAAGAAGACACCATGCTTCAACAAATGAAGCCCAAAATTGGAAGTTGACTTGAAAAATAGCCTCTTCACATAGTGACACATACAAACCTGTTTTTCTATTTTATAGATTATAGATTATGAGAAATGACAAATTTATAATTTTTTTTCAGCCAGCAGAATTTAAGCAGGCTGTAGTTGAAATCTTCAATAGTAGACGGGTGCAGTAACTTAACGCATTCTTGTTATTCTCTTCTTTTCACTTCTATTCTGGTTTTAGAAATTCCAGAACTTCTATATATCTATGATATCTTAGCTTTTATCTTTTCTAGGGTGAGACTACATATCCTTGGGTTAAAGCTGTCACAATGGCAGAGGTATGACTTTAATTTTGAAATGTCTAATTTAGATGCTTTGAAGTGATCACTTGCGCACACAGAAACTCTCTTGAGCAGCTTAGTTTGTAGGGGTGGCCTAGCACTGAAAGTGTCATGTCAGTGAATTTTGAAAAAGGGAGAATGTTTTAGTTTTCAGCATGACTATTACAACACTTTCAGATAGAATTGTTTGCTTTGTGTATCACCAACATAGTTTAAAAGCTTTATATTATAAGCTATCATAAGCATTTAGTGTAGGCACAGACTAATACCAACTTTTTCTGCATTATGGCTGATTCTGCTGAATCATACAAACCTCACAAGTAATTGATCTGTTAGTCAAATTGATTTTGATTGTAATTGCACGGTACTCCAAATAGCATTTAATTCTGATTGTCAAATTGATCAGTTTTGTCTCCCACTTGAATTTTCACTCACATTTACTGATGCTGTGTAGCGAACATGCTGTGAAGAATTAATTATGGTCCTATCTCTCATTATTTTGATTTTGTTTCACAATGAATCGTGGATTTTAATGATTTTGCCCATGAATACAGGATCATTCTTGTTGTACAGCCATAGCTGATAAGTTTGCACAGTATTCTCCTGAACTTTTGGTCAGCAAAGGATTCAGTAAATTCTTGGTACCAAATACTTCATCTTTTAGTTTTCAAATGTTACATTGTTTTGTTGAGCTATCTTCTATTTTGCTTTTCCTTGAGGGCATTCTGTCCTGTGATGTTGGAGCAACTACCGGGTTTCCTCTCTGTTTTTTATAGATCTATCATATTATTCAGACATTGTACTTGTATAGAAACTTGGGAGTCCTTCACAAAGAATATCTTGTTTGTCAAGTGGCTATTCTTTCCCTCAATTGATGGTTTCACTTCTTACTTTTTCCTCTGAATTTAAGCCGCAGGGAAAAGAGAGCAATGCTCAACTCTGAAAGCATCTTCTTATGTTTTATATGACCTTTATTTTGTTTCGTTTTGGTATTTTATCTGCATGCAGTTATCTGGCATCCTTTTGGATACTGGAAATCTAACAGATCCTCATTGCACTTCAAAAGACAAATACATGGCTTCATTGTTGATCAATGGTGCTGGTTGTTATGGATGCAGTGGTCTTTACCAATTATGTAAGACCATGCCATTTATTTATATATTTGCTTATTTGATGGATTAAGCAATTAAATTAGTTACACTTACCGTTTAGATTTTGGTTGCAATATTTGGAATTATTGGACACTGCAAACATTATGACATATGGCTTCACTTTGACTGTTTATGCTGAATCTCATGAATCTAACCTTGATGATGTAATTTTGTCTGTGTAATCATATCTTTAGGAATAGAGCATAGTGTGTGTGTGTGTGTTGAAAAAGAAAGTTTTGTAAATAGAGAGTACATGAGAAGATAAGGAATCCTCAAATGAAGGAAAAAAAAAAAAACAAAATTAGATACAAAATTATGCAAATGTAACGGACTCAAACCTTAAAGTAATTGTTGTCTTTTAGTAAAAAGAGAGGCTACGAACAAAATCCTGTCCCACAATAGAATACTTAACTAGGCCTGATTTTTGAAAATTTTAGCATTTCTTTCCAACCAGATGCACCAAATAACAGCAAACCGAGCAAAATCTTATGCACCAAATGAATGTATTAAACATAATATTTTGAATCATAATTTACATTTATTACTTGAAAAACTAATTATATTTATCAAGAGTACGTTGAGCAAATAGGCAGAAAATAATTTGATATTTAGGCTGATTGGAGGCTTAACTACAATGGACTGCAACACTGAAATTCATAGCATTTCTTGTTATTACATATCTCAGCCTCTGTATTCAAAATTACTCTTAGTGATCATATCAACTTTTATATTAGAGTTCTTGTTGTATGTATCATATACAACAGCTCATTTTGAAGGCATCGAAGCGATGATTATATATTGGGTTTCATTATATATTCTTGGTGACTGAGACATATTAGCTTCATGATTTTCAGTGAAATACAAGATACATGACGTGTCAGCTTTGAGAGTAACAGATATCCTGCGAAAGGATTTTAGGAAGTGGACAGGAATTGGTATGCAATTTTGTTTATGTATTCATATTTGGTTGAAACTTAGTACATTATGGCAAAACTTTTTGCACTATTGGTAAACAGGAAATTCTCAAATCATTAAAATAGTTGGCATAACTAAATTTCATGAGTAGAAATGTGGCTTTAAAATCTTTCCAATACATGACAACATACGATTCTATGTTATTCTAAAATTATGAGTAAAATATTTAGACCTTCTCTCAGTTTAAGAGAAATTATACATACCTTCGCTCCTTTTTGAAAACTTATACATACTTCCCTTGAAAGATTGAACACACTACACATAAATCCAAAATTCAACCTGGAGAAACAGAAGGGTTAGTCTTGCCATTAGAGCTTGGTTAATGTTGATATTTCACCAAAAAAATGTCCAAAACGCCCTTTTAATGAATATTCTAACTTCTAAAACCCTAAGGGTGTATGAATGATAGATTTGGATTGGGGAGATGCAGATTTGATCTTTATCCTTTAGAAAAATTAGAACATCACGGACAAGAGCGTAGCATTTGATGTGTTCCATCCAGCTTCACCAAATGGCTATTTGGCTATTCATGTTTTGTTGTGATGTTGTTGTATCACAATGAAATTGGGATTTTGAGTGCATGATGTTGAGTTTGTGAACTTTTTCTATTCAACTATATTTGTCTCCATCCAGGAGACACAAGGAGGAACTCTTGACAATTGCTTATCTCTGCTCTTCCATTGAAGAGGCTTTGGTCTGTTGCTTTTCCATTATTTTATCGTATCCTCTGTGCATACTTTCTCCTTAACTTATATATATGTGACTAAAAGCCAAGTCCATTCCCACTTCTTTCCAACAGTTAGTAACAAAGAGAGCCAAAGGAATCTAATCCCATGCTTTTCCAGTAAGGTTAAAATGGCGGAGGATTATGGTGGGGAGGTATGATATTCTGTATATTAGGTCAATTTAGAGTGATTTGGGCAAAAAGTTCAATGCTTTAAATGCAATTTTAGATATTATAAACCAGGCAGAATAAAAGTATCAAATGGAACATTCCTGATGGATGTTAGTCTGATGGGTTAATGCTTACCACTACATAAGCCACTGGTGGCCAAGAGAAAATGAGCAGCATCCTGTACAGGTTGGGTGGAGCTTGAAGAAGCGAACCCCAAGCAGAGAAAGCCATTGCACGCTAGCCTCTTTCAGCTGGCTGTTATGTTAGCTGCAGCACACCTTTCCTCCTTTTCACTTTGGAAAGATTTTGAGCGTTTTTCTTATTATGACCTGGTCAAGAGTATGACAGTGTAAAAGATTGAGTGGAATTTAGAGTGATTTTGGACAAAAGGTCAATTCATTAAATGCTATCTTAGGAATTATAATCTAGCCAGAATAAAAGTATCAAAATGGGATATGCTTGATGGATGTTTGTCTCATCAGGTAACATTTAGGTTTTTAAAATAGAAAGGAGGTGTACGTAATTTCACTTAAACTGGGGGAGGTCACAGTGTTTTACTCCAAAATTATTTATGTCTTTGAGTCAAACTTGAATCCTTCTTATTTAATCTTAGATCCCAAATAGTGGAACAAGGATCTAATATAGACCAACATATTATCCATTTAAAATTATGCATATTATTCTTTCTACTCTGATATATTGCTAAATCATAATTTCAATTTATAGTTATTAAACCTAGAACGACTCAGCTGGATGACCTGCTAACCTAGCCATATAATCAGTCATATTAATCAATTGGACTCAAAATGGAATTGCTCTTGTTGAACCTGGTCCAACCTATTGGTTTCTAAATTGTCATTCGATCTGAATGGAATGGTTAGAGTTATAATAAAATCATTTGAATCCTTCTCCTAATAGCTTAAGTTTTTGGGGACAATCAGTGCTTGATATGGTATCAGAGCCTCTTATACTGAATGGTCCAGGGTACTATTTCTGCTGTGTTCAATGAGGGGGCATGTTAGACGTAGTTGAATTTTGCAATCAACTTGTGTTCCATCTCAAATATTATGGTCACCTGAATTAACAGTGATGTTGTGCAAAAATCTCCAAACACTAATTGTTTTACTAAAATCATATAATGTTATGAGACACCATTAGTTTTCTAGTTGGATAATTATATTTGACATCATCTGTGACTGTGAATTTTATTTCCCTTGTTGGGAACAGTCAATAGAAAGGAAAGGATATGAGTATTTGAATCGGTAAACTGATTTAATTCTTGGAGCCTTTTTTTTTTTTTCATGAGTTGTTTATAATTTTTGGCTTAATATTAATATGCACACCACTTGAAATTGAATTGCAAATCAAAGTGCCAATTTTCTGTGGTGGAGACCTGTTATATACTCAAGTCATTACAGTCCTCATAACTTCAAACATTGTGTGGACTATTTTGACTATGGATTTAAGTCCATTTGATGTCATAGTATTTTTCTAATTTATAAACCATAAAATGCAGGTTCAAGATCAGAGTCACAAATTGGGATGAGTTGTGTTGGAATTTCGATTGGACAACTTCTTGCTCAAATGAAAGACTTAGCACAAGAAATCAAACACTTCCAATGTGAGTATTAGATGAAATATTTGACTTTGAATTACCATTGCATATACATTGAAAAAGAATCTAAACTTTATGAGCGCTCATGAGCAAACCAAATTTCAAAATGGAACAAGCTTTTATCTTGCGGTGGCAACAAGAAATAGCATGGATATGAAAAATGAATGCATAACTGAGTATTTAGGGCCCGTTTGGATAAACAACTTAATTAAGCACTTATGTCTATAAGCTTGTCCATTAAGCTTATTGAAATAAGCTAAAATGAGCTTATAGAAGGGTCATAAGCTATTTTCATAAACTTAAACAAACACTAAATTTTTTTATCTAAAGTGCTTATATGATAAGATAAGCTCAAATATAAACTGTAAATAAGCTCTTGCAAACGCAACCTTATTATCAAAATCAGTTAAAACACTTTTACAGCGTGAATAAAATAAGGAATTTAATGTGTTGATTTTGGACTAGATTAATAAACTTTTGTTCTTCCTTTCTCTCTCTCTCTCATGGACGTCCATTGGAATTTGGACAAATATAATTTTTGTCTGTACTCTATTAAAATTAGGGTAAATTACTATCACCTCCCCCAAGGTTTGGACTAAATACACTCCCCTCTCCTTGATTTTGGGAAATGCCATAAACCTCCTTAAATTTATGTAATTTCATTGCAATTCCCTCCCTTGGAGTGATGCTCCGTTGGTTTGACTAACAGAAGTTGGTCATAAGTGTTTTTTTATAATTTCCCTCTAAATTATTAAGACAATTTTGCCCTTCTATCTTCGGTCATCTTTTTCCTTTTATAATTTATTTTTTACAAAGTCATCTTTTTTCTTGTTAATTACAAAATAAGTAAATCCCACAACAGTATCAAAACAAACCAAATCAAATCCCACAATATCAAATAATTACTATACTAAGCTCTGTTTGGTTGCTGAGAAAGCTAAATTGAAATCAAAGTTAGTAAATACCAGCTAACCCAAAAAAAGTTTATAGAGATGTATTTCCACATAAATATTGCCGCAACAGAAACCAAATCAAATATCTGATAATAACTTAAAACAAGCTCTGTTTGGTAAGCGGGAAAGATGGAGTAAAGACAACAATAAGAGCAATGCAGACTACATTAAGTTCCAGACATATTCCCATCAAAGTTTAAGAAGGAAAAATTTTTTTTAAAAAAAAAAGAAAGTGTAAAAACAACCAAATCGGATATTAAAACATGAATACCATGTTTGTCTGATTTCCCTAAAGCAACAGTAAGAACAAAAATTCTCTTCCATTTTCACAAAGGAGTAAGAGCAATGTGTAAATCCCAAACTACCAAAAGCCCGATCTCTTCCACCCTCTCCAATGGCGTAAATTGCTGCCTTCTGAGCGTTCTGGAGCTCGGCCAGGCACAGACATTGTTGGAATCACCACGGCCGCTGTTCTTCTGCCAATGTTACTCATGGACCTTCCTCACGTTGGGTGTTTTGGCCTCCAACGGTGGAGTTGTGGATGTGGCGCCTAAGGTGGGGATATGCCAATGATGTTGGGCAGAAAGTGACAAGTGTGGTTTCTAATTTTTCAATATCCAGAGGCTTTCAATGCAATGCTGTCTAACAAGGGTATATTAGATAAAAAAATTAGTAACCCTAACACTGTTGGTTGCCGTTACATAGAAGGGAGTTTTACACCATTTCCTAAAATGAACGGGAGAGGAGTGTATTTAGTCCAAACCTGGGGGGAGATAACAGTGATTTACCCTTAAAATTGGGGTGCTTGTTAAATTTTAATGTGATGTTTTCCTTTCACTTTCTGTATTTTGTTTGGCTTAACTTCAGACCTGGAGAAAGTTCGAGCACTTCTTATTGTTTCTGGGTATTATGATGCCGAGAAGAAATTCAAGGTTTGGAAACATAACTTTATGGCTACTTATCTTGTTAACCCAGCTTCCAATCTTGGAGCACTTAATACATTAAAAATACTGCTTTGTCTTTTAGCAATTTCTTTGTCTTCATAGTTTGTAATTTTCTCTTTTTAATTTGTGATCATATTCTTTCTAATCTGTGCAATAAAGACAAGTCAAATCATGCAAACAAACTTATTATAATTTTTTTTTTTTTGATATAGCTATATTTACTAGGACTTATTCCCCTCGAAAAAGCTTCATGATGAAGATAAGATATCATGACATTTATGGTTTGAGTCTGGCTTGATCCACCTAAATCCTTCCACCCTAAAAGCTAGCAATATGAACAAGTTATTGTATACCTGCCGATAACAAAAAATAGTGTTTTGGTGCAATATGAGTAAGAGTTGCTCCAACTGAGTTTATACATACTCTAAATAAGTGAGAAGGGCAAAAGAATTCTCATGGGTTTAAAGAAACTGACCTACTTGATTGAATTCTGTCTTTCTCTCTTAAGAATTTTAAAGAAATTGACTATACGTCTTTTTCCAAGAACATCCTTTTTTTAGGTAATTATGATCTGATTACATTTGCTGTATATATGATATCATTATGTTTGTGTAGGGACTTAGCATCTTTTCTTTTATGGAAATTGAACTTAACATCTTTTTGAAGCAAGTAATGGCTATGTTCACTTTGCTTTTCTGTCAAAAAGATAAATCCTCCATCTCAATCTATTTTGGTTCTATAGTTATGTATCTTACTAATTTTTTATTTACATTTCATGCTAATTATAGTTATTTATATCATGCCTCTTTATTATATGTATACTGCGGTCTTTCTATATCCTGCTAATTATGGTGTATATCACATATCCAGAGAGAAATTTTGGTGTCTGCTGAATCTGTGAAGCTACTGAACAGTTTGCTCTTTTTCTTTGATTTCAATGCTTCCCAGTTGCCTCTCAAAGATATAAATCAGCCAGGTTAGTTCTATTCCAAGAATGTGTATCTAAACATGTATATGCCAAACAAAATTTAAAGATCAGTAATTGCATTTCACATAACCTGACTTAGTTTACTAATTATAAAATTGAGTTTTGTATGGTAATTGATGCACAACATAGTTACAAGTTATGAATTGGTATTATGATCTTACATTCACTTAAGTATTAATTGATTCATGTATTTACTAATGTAAAATCAGAATCATTACAATCCCAGAAAACTTACTTCTATCTTAGTCAGTTATTTTCTATAAAACAAATTGACTGTAAGGACATTTTATTATCATTAGTTAATGTGTACGAATGAAATTAATTACCGTATCAGCATATTTTTACCCCTTCCTCTACCTAGTGGTTAATAGTTTCTTATATTAGAATCTTTATTCTCTACACATTTCTATAGAGCTCATCATTGTTGTAGGTATTGTAAAACATAATTAGATTATTAAGGATTGTCTCCTACATACATTCAAATATTGCTTACTTGTCTTAGAAAAGAAATAAGGCAATATTTGCTACCATTTTTTTTTTCTTGTTCATGCAGGTCTAAAAAACGAGATGAAAGTTTTTGAGATTGACAAGATTACATCAAGGAAAACGATAGAACGTCTTATAGAAGAATTTGTTGGGATGCCAAAAGCCTAGCGTTGGTCTCCATTGAAAAAACAAATTGGTGAATTTGTAGTTTGCTTGATAGGCTAACAAAACGAGGCAAAGCTCTTCATAAATGGAAATTTAAGTGATAGATTTATTTTGCTTACAATGATTGTTACCTTTTAGATGCTGGGATAGAACATATTTTGGCTTTGATGTTGGATGACACTTGAAGGTAAAATGACTCATTTTCCCTGAGTTCTTTCATCTCATCTTCACTGTCGTTATTAGCTTATCTTCTTCCTCTTTGGTATATTTTGGTCTTGACTCCATACTTGTTATCTGAAGAAGGAAAACCAAGTGGGACTGTTGGATGAGTAATGCTTGTCAGACTGGTTTTGATATTCATGAAGTCTCATTTACTCTACACTTATCAGAATTTGAGAAGGTAGGTTCAGTGAATAAATGATGCCGATTTAAATCAGATTTATCAAATGTAAAGTGAGCGATGTTGAATAAATTAAAATATAGCTGAGTTAGGTTGCCTTTTCATGCTTTATGCATACATGAATGACAAAATCAAGATTATGTAATTAGTGTGAAGCAGCAACTCAAAAAACAAAAATAATTATGGCCTATTTGGCAGCCTGTTTTTTTTTTGTATTTTTGTTTTACAAAAACAAAAACACTTGTTTGACAAATTGTTTTCAGAAGTTGTTTTTAAAAAACTGTTTTGTAAAAGTATAACTGAAAAAAATAATTTTTAGAAAATATCATTTGTGTGTTTTTCTTATTTTTGTGTAAAATTATTTTTTAGATTTTTTTAAAAAACAAGGAGAACACCTGTTTTCATTAATGGTAAAGTTGTAAATAATATTAAATGTATTTCAATTTTCTTCAAAAACAAGGAAAATATTTATTTTTAAAATTTACATTCAAATAAATTTTTTATTCTTTTGTTTTAAAAAAATAACTTTTAGAATTATTTATAAAAACACTTGAAACACTTCTAAACAAATCCTGTGGATGTCAAAATTCCATATAAATGCTAGAATACCTCAATAATAATAATAAGAAAAAAGATTAAATACTTTATTCATCCTTAAATTCTAGAAACACTTGAATGCATGCTGAATCGTTATAGCTATCCTTCACATAGCAACACAATTTCAGAATCAGTTGGGAGATTAGAGGTACTAAAAAATTTCTTTCTTTTCTTGTTGCTTGTGTACATAGGAGTAGAATCATATATTCAATAGAAAATTTCTCATATTTATATAGTAACTATAAAAATAATATAAATAAGGGTTCTCAACATTATTGGCTTTGGATTAGATATTGGAGATAGTCTAAAATGTGAATTCTATTGATCTATAGTAATTCATACATATTTCTACCCTTCAATTAAATGTGAAATCTAGAAATAGGATAACTCACTCAAAAAAAGATTAAATACTTAATTTCACCCTTCATTCATTTAATTTGTACTAGTTTTTAGCTTGTGTGATACATGAATTTTGTGATAACTTCATGAAAAATATAATAATGAGATTTACAAATTATTTTATGAATATGATAAATTGCTTTCTCATATCATATTTAGAGAGAATATTAATTACGTTCAATAAATATGAGAGGGCAATACTAATTTATAAAGGATTGCTCTATATGCAGCCAGATAATTAAGTCTCAAAATGCATTGAAATGCAGCAAGTTTAAGTAATATTGTTTTATAAAAATTCTTCTACTCGGGTCAACAACTTACAAAGAAACGGATCCATTTTTGTACAAAGAGGTGGAATCTAACCTCTCAAAATAAGTTGAAGAATTTGTCTCTAACTTTTTGTATAAAGCCTTTGCATAAAAAAGTATTACTGTCTAGTGAATAAGATCACTTTGTTCAAGTGAAATTCATTTTATTCAAGTGGGGAAAAAAAAAAGGTAAAATGCACCGAGTGTATGATGAAGCAAAAGGGTTATAAAGTTTATTTGTATAAAATACCAAAGATTCAATCCTAAATTTGATTACAAATATCCTATTTATAGTTTTTTTACAAATAACTACTTTTAATGACTAGTTTACAAATATAACTGTTGACGTCGGATTTCGACTTGTACAAAGGGTCTCGGAATCCGGCCAACGAGAGGAGTTCGAGGATCCGATGCTACTTCCGAAGTGCAGAAGGAGATGGACCAAAAGGAAGAAGGAAAGGGAGGCATGGTGTTTTTAATGTGGTTCGGCTAAATCCGAGCGACACCGAATCCTACGTTCACGACGGAGATTTTATTAATGTATTGGAAAGTAATTTTGGCAGAGTTTCTGCTCACAAAGTTTGACTTCCTCCTCTCTTCTAACAATGCGGTTCTATTTATCGAGGAAGGAGAAGTTACATGCATTAATTGCAAGCTACAGTTGTGTTACATTAAGATATAAATTGAAAAGACAATAAAAGACTATAATTCGGCTACTGAGGAATGTAGGCTGCAGGGTGGGTCCCCTTTTGCCGGCTATAGACTTGTGTCTATCTGCATCTGTCGTTCGGCGCTACTTTACCAAGCGAGGTGGTGGGCGTCCCGAGCGGGGATTCCTGGTTCGGGGTTGTCATGGGAACTGCTGTAGCGAGCTTGGTGCTACTGTAGTGAGGTAGCGGGCTCGAGCAGAGTAGTCGGCTGTTTGACAAGCTGATTTTATGATCACCTCACTGCATCGCTGTCTTGCGACAAGCGAGGCGAGGCTTGCTTTGCGAGATGGTATCGGGACGACTTCGCTATGCTGCTTTCTGACGGAGGGCGAAGTGAAGCTTGCTGGGCGCCTTTGGCAAGGCGAAGGGCTTGGCCTTCATCATGCTCAGGGGCTCATTCTCTTGATGCCATTTTTTACCTATAACATAAGCCCCCCAACTCTCAGTTTGCTTTGCAGATTGGGAGTTGGAAGCTTTTCGAGGCTTGATTTGTATCTTCAGTCAGTGTCCTCCCTGGATCGAAGTGTCATGTCAGATGTCTTTCCATTTTTCCTTAGGCCATGCTTTCTCTTGTTTGCCATTTTTGGCCGTTAGTGTGGGGTTGTCGCTCGTTTCGAGTCGTTGGATGAAGATTAGGTCAGATACCTTTTGGATTCTTCAAAAGGCCGAGCGAGTCTTTTTATAGCCTGGGGCACTCTCTCTTTTACCTCAGAAGTTCGATGGAGGGAACTGATGAGCCTACTGTATTTTGGTGTCTCAGCTTCCGGCGAAGCTTGTCGAAACATGGATGGCTTGTTGCAGAATGTCAGGAGACATGGATAGCCTGTTGCATGTGGCTCCATCGTAGGATCCATCAGGCAAGCTCTTGGGGGATCTTATGTTAATCTCGAGCCACCTCCTCCGGGCGTTGCTTGTGGTGCTGTTGCCTAGCCAGCCAAATTCTAGGACTTTTTGATTTGCTCTAGGTCTGGCTCAGGGGGATGCACTGAAGGAAAATAAGTAAGAGCAGCTTGGAAGTCGCTGTCCTTCCTACAGGCATGAGCTTGGTGACTGGCCTTCTACTCCTTCTTGCAGGAATGGTTGTGCCAGGTCTTTGAGCTTTTTGCCTTTGTTTCTGCACTTCATCTTTTGATGTAATTTTGCCTCGTTGGATGAGGTCTTTTTGCTGTATGAGCTTTTCTTCTTTCGAATGCTACATGGGATGCTTCGAGCATCAATGTATGTAAATCTCTGATGATCAATAAAATGCTCTTTTACCAATCAGCTATGCTTTATTTTTCTAGTTGCTCAATCTGTTGTGAGTGAGAGTGGGGTCACATGCAAGTTGCGTCCAAGAAATCTCGTTCGAGACATGAGAACTCACCTGCATGAGAGCTGCGAGCGATCAGTTGTATGAAAGTTGTAACGATTTAGTTTTAGCATCTTTGTGCTGTAGTGGGCCGGTGGCTAAGATTTTGTTTTGTTATGGTGAGGTGAAAATCGTTCGTTGAAGTTTTGTTGTGGCGAGGTGAAAACCATTCGCTGAAGTTTTGTTTTCGTTGTGGCGAGGTGAAAACTGTTCGCCAAAGTTTTATTTTCGTTGTTTTTGTTTTTGTTGTGGCGAGGTGAAAATCGTTCGCTGAAGTTTTGTTTTTGTTGTTTTTGTTTTTGTTTTGATGAGATGAAAACCGTTCGCTGAAGTTTTGTTTTCATTGTGGTGAGGTGAAAACCGTTCACCGAAGTTTTGTTGTGGCGAAGTGAAAATCGTTTACGGAAGTTTTGTTTTCATTGTGGCGAGGTGAAAACTGCTCGTCAGAGTTTTGTTTTCGTTTTGGCGAGGTGAAAACCATTCATTGAAGTTTTATTTTCGTTGTGGTGAGGTGAAAATCGTTCGCCAAAGTTTTGTTTTCATTATGGTGAGGTGAAAACCGTTCGCCGAAGTTGTTATTGTTGTGGTGAGGTGAAAATTGTTTGCCAAAGTTTTGTTGTGGCAAGGTGAAAACTGTTCGCCAAAGTTGTTTTGTTGTGGCGAGGTGAAAACCGTTCGCCGAAGTTGTGTTGTGGTGAGGTGAAAATCGTTCACCAAAATTGTTGTGGTCGAGGAACTCACTCCCTTGGTTGTAATTCATGGAATGTGGTTCATTTCGAATGTATCGACGGGGTAGGCCTTGTGCCATCTCACCCTCGGATGAATCTTTGCAATGATGAAGTGAAAACTTTCTGCCTAGACAATGCTCGGCCAATTGACAGTTTACATTGATTCAGCATACAACAGTTGATACAATTAGGCACCATTGATAACAGATGAGCATTACAGGATTAGAACATGGTTCTGATGGAGGGCTCAGGCTCTTGGGTGACAACTCGCTGAGCCTGTTGAGCACGCTGTCCCGATGGTTTTACCATGTAATCCTGTAGTCGGCCTCTTCTGATGACTTTTAGTGCCCGACATTCTGAGGTGGTGTGTCTAGTCTCATTGTGATAAGCATAAAATCTAGTTTGGTCTCTGGGCTTGATGGGCACCCTCATTAGTTTGGGCTTTCCGAAGTCCTTGTTATGCCTTTCTATAGCAAAGATTCTGTCCTGTGTATCTGACAGGATGCTGTAGCTCTTGAAGCGGCCTTCAGGTCGCTGAGGTTTCACCTTTCTCGCAAGATGAGGAGCGGCGTCATTGTGACTCTCGCTACCCCTCTTTTTGCTTGCGGTGGGACCATCATGGCCTGCTTTATGCTTAGGTTCCTCCATTCCAAAGGTTTCTTCTAATCTTATTTGTTTAGTGGCTCGCTCGTAAAATTCAACAAGGTCTCGAGTTGGGAACTTGTAGAGGCTCCGATACAATTTTTCGTCTTTGCAAAGTCCTATTGAGATAGTTGTTAGAATGCCTTCCTCCAAGGGATTCTCCACGAAGTTGGCCTCGTGCCTAAATCAGGCTACGTAGTCCTTGAGTGGCTCGTTCTTGCACTGAAAAATCATTGTAAGATGGTAAAGGGGTGCAAGTTGTTTCTTCAGCGCTTAGTATTTGTCAACGAATTTCCTTTGGCATTCTTCCTAACTACCGATGCTACGAGCCAGGAGGAACCTGAGCCATGTCCGAGGTGTCCCCCCTAATGTGGCGGGAAAGACACGACACTTCACTAGGGGGTCAGTTGTTTGGAGGTCCATTTGGGTATTGAATGCATGTAGGTGATCGCTCGGGTCACTGTTCCCATCGTACAGTGAGATTGCGGGCACTTTGAGTTTCTGTGGGAGAAGTCGCGTCTCGATCTCCACAAAAAATGGAGAGCTTTCCTCGCAGTGTGGCTGATGGCTCTGAGGTTGTGGATGCTCTTTTAGCCATTTGAGCATGTGGAGGATTGCCTCCATTGTCCGGTTCTGTGTCTCAGACTGAGGGGTGGATGTTCTTGCTCGTTACGAGCCCCCCAGTTGTTGACTATCATGATCTTCATGAGTTTCTTTTTGAGCCTCTTTGCGAAGTTGCTGGAGCTGTACTATGAGTTATTCTTGTCTCTGCGTGCTCTGAACTTAGGTCTGCACCAGCGCTTTAACGGTCTCTGCCAGTTCTCTTACTGTGCTTTCAAGTGCCAGACGAGGTTGGCCAGACGTTAGTGCCTCTTGAGTTTCAGGAGCAGTAGTAGATTGTTGGTGAGCCCCTACAATGGGAGTGTCCATCGGCTAGAGGGCTGGAGTGGTTGAGCTCTAAGTAATTCTTCCTTTGGCCATTGTTATGCTGCAATGGAGACTTCAGAGAGTAGACGGTCCCCACAGATGGCACCAAAATGTTGACGTTGGATTTCGGCTTCTACGGAGGGTCCCGGAATCCAGCCAACAAGAGGAGTTCGGGGATCCGATGCTACTTCCGAAGTGTAGAAGGAGATGGATCGAGAGGAAGAAAGAAAGGGAGGCGCGGTATTTTTAACGTGGTTCAGCTAAATCTGGGCGGCACCGGACCCTACGTCCATGACGAAGATTTTATTAATGTATTAGAAAGTAATTTTGGTAGAGTTTCTACTCACAATGTTCGAGTTCCTCCTCTCTTCTAATAATGCAGTCCTATTTATAGAGGAAGGGGGAGTTACATGCATTAATTGTAAGCTACAGTTGTGTTACATCAAGATATAAATTGAAAAGATAGTAAAAGAATACAATTTGGCTACTACAGAATGTAGGCTGTGGGGTGGGTCCCTTCTTGTCGGCTATAGACTTGTGTCTATCTGCATCCGTTGCTTGGCACTACTTTATCAAGCGAGGTGTTGGGCATCCCACGTGGGGATTCCTGGTTCAGGATTGTCATGGGAACCATTGTAGCGAGCTTGGTGCTGCTGTAGTGAGGTAGTGGGCTCGAGTAGGGTAGTCGGCTATTTGACGAGCTAGTCTTATGATCACCTCGCTGCATCGCTGTCTTGCGATGAGCGAGGTGAGGCTTGCTTTGCGAGATGGTATCGGGATGACTTCGCTATGTCGCTTTCTGATGGAGGGCAAAGCAAAGCTTGCTGGGTGCCTTTGGCGAGGAGAAGGGCTCGGCCTTCGTCATGCTCGGTGGCTCGTTCTCTTGATGCTATTTTTTACCTATAACAATAACTACCTTCTAAATCCTCGCAGATAAATAACTACCTATTTAAAATACAAAAAAGAAATAAATAAATTTACAAAAAGAGAGAAAATGAATACTAACTAAAATTATGTAATCATCATAGATAACTACTGCCATATTAGCTACCATGTCATACTACCTTAACAAAAAAAAAAACAGTAATAGTTAAAACAACTTTGACAATCGACTAATGATTGTCAATCAACTAAACAATGATCCTCCATTATCAACAATCTCTAAAATTATTTGTTGTATACTAAAATTGACCTCGCGAGGACGAGTCCCCAAGGAAACGAAGACCAGTTCCCGTGCCTCAGCGAGAAGCTTTCGGGAAGCTTCGCTCAGGCTAGCAGAGAATAGCAACGACAAAGTAATTCCAAACGCCAGGCCCTGCCTTGCTCGTCGTTATGCAATGACGTTGTGAGGCATATTTCGAGAAGCGATGTCCCAGCGACAATGCGACCCAATGAGAAGAGTTCGAGATCGGCCCGACCAAATTGTCGATCGCTTTGCTCATGCCCACTTCCTCGCTACAGCGACCCCTGCAGCACCCCCGAAGCCAGGAACTCCCACTCGGGATACCCAAGTATCTTGCTTGACACAGCAATGGTTATAAGCCTACTATCAGCCCAAGGGGCCCACCTCCGCAGCCTATATGCTGCAAACAGTCGGATTATAGTCTTTTCAATATCCTTTCTCATTTATTTGATGTAATACAACTGTAACTAGCAAATAATGCATGTAACCTCTCCTTCCTCCATAAATAAGACTGCATTGTTAGAAGGAAGGGAGGAGCCAACTCTTGTAAGCAGAACTTCTGCAAATTACTCAATATCAATAAAATCTCCGCCGTGGACGTAGGGCCAGTACCACCCAAATTTGGCCGAACCACGTTAAATGTGTTGCTCATCTATTTCTTCCTCTTCCTCTCGGTTCACCTTTCACTACACTTCAGAAGCGGCATTGATTCTCGAAACTCACTATCAGTTGGCCGAAATTCGTCTCCTCCGTACGAATCAAATTTCACCGCTAACATTTTGGCACTGTCTGTGGGGATCATCCACTCTTTGAAGTCTCCACTGCCGTTCAGTAATGGCCAGGGGAAGAACAACTCAGAGTTCTATAGCTTCGACTTCTCAACAGCATACTGTCGTGCCTAAAATGCAAGAGGTGCAGACGCCTAATCAATCTCGATCGGCTCTAGAAAATACAGTCATAGAGTTGGCTAAAACTATCAAAGCACTTGCCCAGGCGCAAGCACAAAATGCCCAGAGGCAAGAAGAAGTTATAGCTCAACTCCAACAGCTTCGAGAAGAAGCTCAGAGAGAAGTTCGTGATGATCGCGATAGCCAGCGGCTGGGGGGCTCGCAACGTGCGGAAAGCTGTACCCTTCAGCGTGAAAGCCAGCGCCCAACAATGGACGAGGTTCTCCAAAGGCTGAAGTTACTTGAAGAGCGCCCACAGCCTCAGGATAATCGGACGCATTATGAGGAGACCTCACCATTTTCTGTGGAGATTGAGAAGCAACCTCTCCCGCAGTAACTCAAGGTGCCCCCCATCCCGCTGCATAACGAGAATAGTGACTCGAATGATCACCTGGACGCGTTCAACACTCAAATGGACCTCCAGATGATCAAACCCCTGATGAAGTGCTGTGTCTTTCCCGCCACGTTAGAGGCAGCACCTCGCACTTGGCTCAAACGCCTCCTCACATGCAGTATTGGCAGCTGGGAGGATTGCTAGAGGAAATTTGTTGACCAGTATCGAGCACTAAAGAGATAACTCGTACCTCCCTGCCATCTTGCAATGATCTTCCAGCGTAGGGACGAGTCGCTCAAAGATTATATAGCTCGATTTAGACACGAGGCCAATTCCATGGAAAATCCCTCGGAGGAAAGCATTCTGACAGCCATCTCAGCGGGACTTCGCAAAGACGACAAACTATACAGAAGCCTCTACAAGTCCCTCACTCGAGATCTCGCTGAATTCTATGATTGGGTGGCCAAACAAATAAGATAGGAAGAAACCTTCGGAACGGAGGAACCCAAGCATAAAGCAAGCCATAGTGGTCCTATTGCGAGTAAAAAGAGGGGCAACGAGAATCATGACAGCCCACTCCTCATCTTGTAAAGAAGGCAAAACCTCAACAGCCCAAAGACCGCTTCGAGAGCTATAGCATCCTGTCAGATACCCATGACAGAATCTTTATCGCAGAAAGGCATAACAAGGATTTTGGGAAACCTCGGCCATTAAGGTCATCCCCTAAATCCAGAGACCGGAATAGATTCTGTGCTTATCACAACGAGGCTAGGCACACCACCTTAGAATGCCATGTGCTAAAAAATGCTATTGAAGGCCTTATCAGAAGAGGTCACCTACGAGATTATGTAGTAGAATCATCTGGGCATCGCACTCAACAGGCCCAGTGAGTAGTCACCCAAGAGCCTGAGCCTTCCATCAGGACCATCTTTTGACCTTATAACGGTCGTTTGCCAATTTGTACCGACTATGGTATTTTGAAATTAATGTAAGGTGCTGACTGGCCAAACATCATTGAGATAAAGTTTTCTCTCTGCCTTTACAAACTTGCTACAGCGAACGATTTTCACCTCGCTACAGCGCAAACAAACAAACTCGCTACAGCTAACGGTTCTCACCTCGCTATAGTACCAACAAACAAACTCGCTAAGCAAACAATTTTCACCTCGCTACATCACAAACAAACAAACTCGCTACAGCAAATGATTTTCACCTCGCTACAGCACGAACAAAAACAAAAAAGAAAATCGAGGGTGAGATGGCCTTTGAGCCTACCTCGCAACGCCCGAGGGTGAGATGACCCTTGAGCCTACCCTGGGGCTTCGAAAACAAAAAACAAAATCGAGGGTGAGACGGCCTTTGAGCCTACCTCGCAATGCCTACCTCACAACTCCCGGGGGTGAGATGGCCCTTGAGCCTACCCCGAGGCTTTGAAAACAAAACCGAGGGTGAGACGGCCTTTGAGCCTACCTCGCAATGCCCGGGGGAGAGACGACTCTTGAGCCTACCCTAAGGCTTTGAAAACAAAAAACAAAATCGAGGGTGAGACGGCCTTTGAGCCTACCTCGCACGTCCGGGGGTGAGATGGCCCTTGAGCCTACCTCGAGGCTTTGAAAACAAAAATAAACACAAACACAACCAAGGGTGAGGTGTCCCTTGAGCCTACCTCGCGAATATGAAAATGAAAAACTCAACGAATGGTTTTCACCTCGCCGCTATCAAAATGAAATCTTCGCCACCCACAGCTCTCATACGGATGAAGTCCCTTATAGTTTTCATGCAAATAAATTCCCGCAGCTTGCATGCGGACGAGTTTTTTGTAGCTTTCATGTGAATATATTCCTATAGCTCTCATATGGACGTATCTCTCACGTCTCAAATGAAATCTCTCAGGCGTAGCTCACTTGTAACCTCACAGCGGATTGAGCAGACAGGAAAAATAAAGCACAGCCGATTGGTTAAAAAGAGAAGTTCTCATTAATTGTCACGAATTTACATACAAAAATGCATGAAGCATTCATTACAATTTCTGAAAGGAGAAGAACTCATCCCACATACAGACCTCAACAAGCGAGGTGAAGGTACATCAAAGGAAAAAGACTGAAAGCCTACTATTCCTACAAAAAGCAGCCAAACAGCCAGCTACCAGTCATCAAGCTCGCAGAAGAACAGCAGCCCCAGAGTTCCTCTTGCTTATTCCTTCAGCTCGTCCTCCTAAACTAGACCCAGAGCAATTCACAAAGTCATAGAAAACTGGCTGGCCAGGTAGCAGCACCACAAGCAATGACCGGAGGAGGTGGCCAGAAGATGCGCGTGAGAACCCTGTAGGAGCTCGCCAGGTCGATTCTGTGCCGAGGCCATGTGCAACGAGCCATCTGCGTCTCCTGCCACCATGCAATAGGACATCCATGTCTCACCAAACTTCGCCGAAAGCCAAGGCTCCAAAGCTTAAGAAGCTCTTCCGTCTCCTCCATTGTGTTTCTCTGGGATGAATGAAACAATGCCCCAGGATATATATATAGACCCGCTCAGCCCTTTGAAGAATCCAGAGAGAATCTAGCCAAATCTTCATCCGACAGCCCAAAATGAGCGGCAGTGCCACCCTAATGGCCAAAAATGGCAAACAGGAGAAAGCATGGCCTAAAGCAGAACGGAAAGACATTTGACATGACACTTCAGTCAAAGAAGGACACTGACTGAAGATACGAATCAAGCCTCAGAAACATGCAACTCCTGGTTCGTAAAGCACACCGAGAGTTAGGGGGCTTATGTTGTATACTAAAATTGGCCTTGCGAGTTCGAGTCCCCAAGGAAACGAAGACCAGTTCCTGCGCCTCAGCGAGAAGCTTTCGGGATGCTTCCCTCGGGCTAGCAGAGAGTAGCAACGGCAAAGTAATTCCAAGCACCAGGCCCTACCTTGCTCGTCACTGTGCAATGACACTGCGAGGCATATTTTGCGAAGTGATGTCCCAGCGACAATGCGACCCAACGAGAAGAGTTCGGGACCGGCTCGACCAAATTGTCGGTCGCTTTGCTCGTGCCCACTTCCTTGCTACAGCGACCCCTGCAGCACCTTCGAAGCTAGGAACTCTCGCTCGGGATACCCAAGTATCTTCCTTAACACAGCAATGGTTATAAGCCTACAGTCAGCCCAAGGGGCACACCTCCGTAGCCTATATGTTGCAAACAGCCGAATTATAGTCTTTTTACTATTTTTTCTCATTTATTTGATATAATACAACTGTAGCTAGCAATTAATGCATGTAACCTCTCCTTCCTCTATAAATAGGACTGCATTGTTAGAAGGAAGGGAGGAGCCAACTCTTGTAAGCAGAACTTTTGCAAATTACTCAATATCAATAAAATCTCCGCCGTGGACGTAGGGTCTGGTACTGCTCAGATTTGGCCGAACCACGTTAAACGTGTTGCTCATCTATTTCTTCCTCTTCCTCTCGGTTCACCTTTCACTGCACTTTAGAAGTGGCATTGATTCCCGAAACTCACTATCCTTTGGCCGAAATTCATCTCCTTCGTACGAATCGAATTTCACCGCCAACATTATCGATAGCCAATTAAAGTGTAACAAGCAACATGTTTAATGGTTAATTGATTGTCTTGACCTAACAATGTCAAAAAATTTGGCATTTTATAATTTTTGGGCAACTCAATGTGGTTTATGCAATCAGGGAAGGCCCCTTTGTATTGCGATCTATATTTTCCTCCCTCAAGTTAATTTAGAAATTGTTCAACATGATTTTGTAAATTTCCTAGATTTTGCTCCATGTTTTGATTATTGCCAATAACAATGCCAAAATTATTACGAAATTGTGCAACTCTTTGACCTCTTCTCAATAGATAGACGTAGCCATACCTTAGGTCATTTTCCCTTTCATCATGACCGCTTGTGACCATTATTTTGGTCTTCATTTTCATTTTCATAATTATTTCCACATTTTGATCATGATTCTGATTATTACCTCCTCTGAGAATTGTCGACATTCTTTGTAGATATCGAGTTATTCTTTAATTCAAGTTATTATTATCTTGAAAAGGGTTTGCAAGATAGTACCTATTTGTTAGGTCAACATGTGAATCATCTTGTGATTACTTTCATTCATTTGCTATCTAGACAAAGGCAAATGATTAATCAGATTATTATTATAATTCTTGTAATTTTCTCTATCTTGTCTATTTCTTAGAGGAAGTACCATTTTGCCTAGGTTGTTGTATGACATACATTTGATTTTGATTATGATCTTGTTGGTGCCAATTGCTAGTGTTGGTAAGTGAAATCTCATTATTTTGATTATTTTGTGCATTATTTTGCAAAAAGCCATAAATTTACTACTTCTTAAATGCATGAACATGAGTGTTGGGAAAAGAAATGGACCTTAACCACATGTCCTGCTGGGCGTGCCAATTTGTTTCTATAACACCCCTTAAGGTTAAATAGGACAAGAAAATGCTAGATCAATACATAATTGAGTTGGAGTGAAAATTATAACTAAAAGCTCAAACTGGACTGAAACCACCTAACAAGATGGACCTGGGCCTCAAGCTAAGTAAGGCCTTGGGACCCAAGCCAACTAGTTGATCGGTCTTTAAAAGTGGTTAACAAGTCTATACAATCTCACAAAGTTAATCAGTCATGTACAAGTAGGTCGACCGACCATTTCAACAAACCTATATAAGGAATAATCCCTATAGCATTTTCCATAGTCCTTGTTTGCAATTACGTAACTCCCAAAGAGCATTGCTTAGCTAAAAAGGATTCTGGTTTGCACTCTTCAAGGGTGTGAGCTTAAGGTAATGTTTTTAAGGCTTAAAAAAGATCAATTTGTTTCCTTAAGTTCTTATTTTTCCTTAGGGTTTGATTTCTTCTTTGATTGTTACAATTTCTCCGATAGTCAAAGGCTGAAATCAAAACTAGGAAGAAGGATTTCAATGTTAGAATTAGGAGAATTATCTTTTATTAAGATGAACGTCATTTTATGCTCTTCTATTTTCTTTTTATTTATTAAAATTATTTTTCTAAAAGTAGCCCAAAAATATATTCTACTTGTTAGAATAAATTAGAAAAATTAGATAAATGCCTTAAGCTTAATAATTAGATATAATTATTAGGTATATTTGCTATATGTGCTAAATGTATATATGCAAGGGTTTTAGGAAGACTTTGACTAAAGGCCTAATCAGATTTAATAATTTGATTATATTCATAATTAGTTTTAATTAATTATTTCATAATAAATAAAATAAGAAATAAAATAATTCAAGATTGATAAGTATAGAAAAAGTAAGATAAGAATAGATAGATTAAAGGATTCCCTGTGATGATTGTGCTTGCAAACTAGCACAATGCATATGGGATTTGGGAGGCTTATGTACACTAAGAGATGTAAGTTTATGACTTTTCATCACTAGGTTGTTTAGGCTAGTGACTCAGTATTTAGGTGCAGTGTTGGAGGGCACAAAATCTAAGCATGCATCCTAGGAGGCATGTAACATAAATTCAAATGTCCTCAAGAATACATGACTTATCAGCAGGCATTATTCCTTTTACTAACCCACCATTACCAATATAATTTATATGGATTTTTTTGTAGGGCCAATTTAAATCAAGTGATGAGCCTATGTACAAAAAAGGTAAGCTAAGGGTCCCATAGTTTAATTTAAGTAGGGTGAATATAGCTCATCATAACAACTTATAGCCAAATGGTGTCACCCCAGTTGTAAAATTATAGCCTCTCTTAATAATACCAAAATGCCCCTGCTTGACAACTCAATGATTTGTGATATGATGAGATTATAGCAAATACATGATCACTAAAACAAGGAAATAAATGAAGAACAATAAATGAACTTCACTTATGTTTGATACATACATACATACATGCATGCATACATGTTTTCTAACCAAAAAGGATTCAACCCAAAGGAAGGTAGAAACCCCCTATTTCACTAAATAACTATGGTTATACTTACTTATTTCTCTTTAACATTTTTCAGAGACCCAGTAGCCAAAGGATCCTAATCAGGCAAGATCCACCCCTAGTCATTAGAAGTAGGATATATATTCTAATATGTGGATAGAATATAGTAGAGAGAGCTAGCTATTAGCCAAGCCGAGTCAGCTAACCATGTCATGTCATGAGTCAAGATTTGAATTTTTGAAAATATTTTATTATAAGTTTTATTTTTATTTCTACTTTGCATACAATCTCATTTTGATTTTGGATTTAAAGTGTGCACAATTTATTATTTAAATTAGGTTTTATTCATATATTTATTTAAATATTTACTACATATGAGTCAAGAGCTTATGGGTTTTTGGGTCACCATTTGGTAATTCATACCAATCATATACCTAAATCGAGGATGTGACAAGTTGGTGCCAGAGCATTGGTTGTATCTAGCTGGCTTTAGGGATGAGTTAGATTTGAGAGATGGTAGGTGGATTAATAAGTGGTTATCATCACTCAAGATTTCACTTACCTATGTTCACTACATATTTATTCGCATCATATAGTATAATCTTTCATGATTGGATTGGTTTTTGTTTCTCTTTCATCACTTGGGATGAATGGCCCTTAGAATGTGTAATAGGTGAACTAGATAACCAAAATGAAAATGAAAATTGCAAACCAATCTTGCCTTTGAATCTGCTAACAAATCGACAAAAAGGGAATCGAGCAAAAGAAGCCACTGCATGCACTCCAATATTATTAGCTAGAGTAAACAAAGTGCAATGCACTATGGAAGTGTTGGTCTAAAGTATGATATAGAGGTAGGGACAAAATGAACAAGTGCAATGGGAAAAGGAGGTACTAGTGTCATTGTTGCCACCTCCCTCTATGAGAAATACTCAAATTATGGATTCCTTACAATTAAAGTCTATGAATTTTTGGGGAAACTCCTAGACTCAGGATCCATAAGAGTTCCTAGAGCAGATTGAGAGGTTACTAAAGTGATAGGATGTTGTCTTATGTAGTCTATAAAAAATTCACCAATTTTGTATTAGAAAAAGCTACCTTACATTGGCACAAGGCATGGAATAGTAGCCAAGGACCAGAAACTCTTCCAAAAGTATAGGACAACTACCAAGAGGTATTCTTAGGGTAGTTTCTACCTAAGAGCATTAGAGATGGAAGAGTCCAGGAATTCTTAGAACTTAAGACGCTCCCCTGAGTGATAGTAGTTGGCTATACCTCTTATTTCAATAAGTTATCCCATTATGTTTGCAGTGTGGTCCTAGACACTAGTTCAAGGATAAATCATTATGTTTGAGGCGTACATAGCCATCATGGTTAATGGTTGGACCACGATGGGGGATGTTTTGAATAGGGCACTAGATGTTGAATTGAGAAAGAAAGAGTAAAAGGCATTTGAAGCACATCCAAGGGATAAAAGGCAAATGAAAAGTAAGTTTAAAGGAAGCAACTACCCCCAACAGATAAAAGGATATAATAAGAAAGGACTTGGGGATAAGGTTATAGAGGTTCTAAGTCAGTAGGACCCAAGCCATCGGGAGTCATATATGGCATAATTGAGAGATCACAAACCTCTGTTGCTTTTGTTTCCCCTTAGGTAAAAGCCTTGGTTAAAAGTTACTTGGTATGTGTGACATATGGAAGATTCCACCCAGGAGTTTGTTTGATGGGCTCTAGAGTATGCTTCAAATATAGATAGTTGGGTCACAAGGCAAACATGTGTTAGGCAACAAGAATGAGGAATTACCATACCCGGAGGATGACTATACACACTGCGTTAGTTAGTTCAACACGACCACCAATGAAAGGCAGTGGAAAAAGGTGAAGAATGGAAGGTAAAGGACAAACCTCACAGGAATGAGGAACTGTCAAAGTTTTCACACTTACCAGGCAAGATGTTGAGGCATCTAATGCTATAGTAGTTGGTATGGTATCTATTAACTCCCAACCTACTAGGATATTATTTGACTTTGGTGTTACTCATTCCTTTGTATTTAAATTATTCATTATTCATTTGAATGTGCCTATTATACCTTTGTGTGATCAATTGTATGTTGGCACTCCTATAAGAGATTGCTTACAAGCAACTCGGGTGGCTAAGGGTTGCAAGGTAAACATCTTAGGAAAGACCATAGTGGTAGACTTAGTGGTCTTACTAATGTTGGATTTTAATGTGATTTTGAGAATGGACTAGCTAGCAATCCACTATGCCCTCCTCGATTACCATGAAAAAGCAATTAAGTTCTTCTTCCCAGAAGAACTTGCCTTTTTATCTTCTAAGGGGATTAGAATGATGTGAAGTTCAACTTAGTCTTAGCTATTAAGGTGAGAAGGATGGTAAAACAAAGATGTCAGGCATTTTTGGCCATGGTAAAAGTTGTGGTAAAGCCCACGCTGAAAATGGAAGTAGTTCCCATAGTATCAGAATATCTAGGTGTGTTTCCAGATAAACTAGCAAGTCTATCACCAAACAAGGAGATCAAGTTTAAGATTGATTTGGTAACAAATACTCAGCCTATCTCCATATAGTCGTATAGAATGGTGTCAACAGAGTTAAAGGAATTGAAGTTGCAACTACAAGATCTCTTGGATCAAGGTTATATTCAACCAAGGACTTCACCATCAGGCACTCCAATCTTGTTTGTTAAGAAGAAGGATGGATCAGTACAACTTTGCATAGATTATAAATAACTAAATAAAGTACCATTCAAGAATAAGTATCCATTACCTAGGATCAAACCCTTTCAACCAACTCCAAGGCACCAAATGCTTTTCTAAGGTGGATCTTCGCTTATGTTATCACCAGTTGAAAATTTAAGAGAAAAATATATCTAAGACAGCCTCCAAGACTCATTTTGTGTACTACAAGTTCTTGAGCATGTCTTTTGGGTTAACAAATGCACTAGTTACATTCATAAATTTAATAAGTCAAGTTTTCAAGCCATTCCTTGATTGCTTTGTCATAGTTTTTGTAGATTATATTCTCATATGTTCAAGGAGTGAAGAGAAGCATGCCATGTTAGTTTGGATAGGTGCCCTAGGCCAATTTGATTAGACCCTATTGCATCTATGACTATACATTCTGTGGATTTGGATATTAAAGG
>JANHAO010002550.1:0-28383 GCA_026873985.1 Saraca asoca
GATTCAAAAGATCAAAATTAGATCTAGGAATTATTTTATTTTTATAGGATCTTTTGTAAGTGAATTCAAAAGAAATTTGATTCAAGAAAATATTTTTTATTTGATGTAATGAGGTAGATACAAACCACTTAAAGAAAGCAAAAAAATCAAATATTTTCTAAACAAAATTTTTTCAAAAGCATAGATTTTATAATAACTATTTTTCATATTATGAATCGATTCATCAATCAATTCATGTTGTCTATACAAATCGATTCATTAATTGATTCATGAAGAAAAGCTTTGAAAAATATTTTAAATCAAAGGTTAGGATTTTACTCTGAATCGATTCATAAACTAAAAGTTAGTTATTATATTATAGTCGGTTACAACAGTTATAAAACCCTTAACCACCTTCAGTTTTCATAACATTTCATATCTTTCTCTCTTCTTCAAGTTTGAAAATCATAGAGCAAAGTGTTGAATAAGATTTCTCTCTACCTCACAAGATTTCCAAATCAAATCAAAAGTTTTTGAATCAAACTTTTGCAAAATTCACAATAGTTATTTGAAATTTCATTTCAAACTTTCTGGTATTGTATTTCTTACTTTACCTTTATCTTTTCTTATATTATATTTTCTTTTAATATTTCTAGGTTGATAGAAATCTTGTATAGGTTAGCAAGAGCCTATTGAAATTCTTGTGGTTTTAAGTTTGGAAAAGCCAAGATAAAATTTTTTAAATTAGTAAGATCCCTGTTGTAATTCTTGTATTTAAACTAGCATTTTAGGAGCTTATTTTTTAATCCTGATGTTTTGATAATAAAAGAGATAATCTAGTTGAAGATGATAGAGTAGACTTGAATTGTGATTTTAATTTAAGTTGAACCACTTTAAAAATCCTGTGCATTGAATTTTTATTTTTAGCTCTTACATTTACATTCTTGCTACATAATTATTAATTCTTTATTCTGTAAATTTACTGATTAATTCTCTATTGTGTTCCTTAATACAAAGCTATTCTTTACAATCTTGTCAAATTTAAAGAGTTTATAATAATCAAAGGAGTATATAAATTCCCCTAAAGGAATAAGGGCAAAATTCAAGATCCATAATATATCTTTATCTAGGACCCTTAATTGATATCAGAGCTTTGACTCTTGATACTCCTTTCCTTTAACAAGAATATGGATTGTAATCTGACTATGTTCTCAGGCTGTACATCCCTGAACAGTTTACTGGCTTTTAATGTTGAAAATTTTGCTTTTTGAAAATATAAAATCAAAATTTTTATTGAGGCTTTAGATGTGGATATGTTAGAAATTCTTAAGACAAGTTATGAATCTCCTAAAATATTTGTTAATGGAAGTTTATAGCCTAAGTCTAGAATGTTATGGTCTAATAAAGAAAGAAGGAAACACCTTCTTGCTTTCAAGGTAAAATAGATTGTTATTAACTCATTGTCTGCTAATGAATTTTAAAGAATTTCTGAGTGTAGTATAATAAAAGAGATCGTAGACATTCTGGAGATCACCGATAGTGGTAGTACTCAAACAGATTGCAAAATGAAAGAGTAGCACTGTCTTATGGCAAAGCATAATGAAAGTTTACAGGTTTTGTAGTATCCTTCATTTTTTTTGTGATTCCTATGTTAGTGATTCTAGCAATCAAATAGATGATATAAATGATGATAATTCTAATGACTTGTATGAAGAGATTTATGAAGTATTGATCGCCAATAGGGAGATAAAGAAATTAAAGAGTCAAAATGAGAATTTGGTTAATAAAATTGAGCAAATTGAAAAAGAAAATGTTGACTTGAATATTTCCACTAAAAAATTAGTAAGTGAAACTAAAGTATTTGAACATTGTAAGTCCTACAAGCTAGAAATAGAAAAATTGAATAAGGCTTCACAGGGATTTGCTGAAAGTAATGAGAAACTAAATGGCATGCTGGAAAATCAAAAAAGCTTTCAAAATAAAATTGGCTTAGGATATAGATAGCAATGATATAAAAATATAAGAGATAGAATCCTGCTTATATCACCTATTATTATAGTAATAATAAGGCCATCATATTAGAGACTATCCATTTAGAAATGGAACATATTTGTTAAAACAAAATGAGAAACTTGTGTGGTTACCAAAATCAACTTCTGTTAAGAAAGTTTTTATGGAGTCTACTAACTATTTTGGACCCAAAACTTACTGGGTACCAACAAAGCAAACTTAATTTTAGTTTTGTAAGTCAGTGTGAAAGAAAAGAAAGCAATTCATGATGTAAGATAGCAGTTGCATTCACCACAAGACAAAGATTGTTAACCCCTTAAAACTTTTGTAAATTTTCATTTTCTTATTTTCATACTTGATTTGTATATTGCAATTACTAACATAAGCATTAGAGATATTGCTGAGTTTGTTTTATTGGTACATGGAGAGAATTTGAGATTTCAAGTGATTTGAAATGCTAACTAGATGTTTGAATAATTATGAAAACCCTTAGGAAAAGAAAAACTTAGAAAAATTGAATTCAGGATCTCTTGAATTGATTTAGTAATCGATTTGCATTTATCCGGGCTTTTCATAAGTTTTTGAATCGATTCTGTAATCGATTTACTTCTTAAACAATACACATTGAGAATTGATTCTTCAATCGATTCACCGAATTTTACAAAGTTTTGGGAAGACTTAGATTTTTAAAATTTTTCTAAAATTTTTTGGATGAATTGATTACCTAATCGATTCATTGAAAATCCACTCATATATGAATCCATTCAGTAATCGAATCCCCTATGAATTTTAATGAGTAAATTTAAACCCGAATTAATTCATTATTAAATTTTTGCTTTCTAAATTGATTCATAAATCGATTCTTGGTGTAATACTATATATACTAGAATTGATGTTAAACTCATTTCACAGTATCTCTTTTAGTCCCTTAGTTGAAACTTTCTCGTCTTCTGTCTTGAAAAATCCCTCAAATCTCATCCTTTAACACTTGTTTACCCAATTTTCTTCCACAAAAACATTAGAAACACAATTTTGAACCTTTCTGATTGATTAATTTCACAAAAATCATCCAAAATCGAAAAGCCCCAAATCAAAGCCCAAAAACCCTAGATGCATAAAATTCAAATTTTTCAAAAATTTCAATACAAATGGCAAAGAGGATCAAACTCACAGCAAAGTGCAAGTACAAATCACTAGTAAAGGCAACTCAATCAACAGATGAAGAATCATTCTTCAAAGCATCTAATGAGTATGCAACCTATCTCTCTCTTGAAAATAGGAAAGTTGAACCTTTAAAGTGTTTTAATGATCAGTTGCTAAAAACTACCCATTTGCCTGAACTGTTAGCAAACTATAGGCTAGAAAAATTTTTAACCTTCAAAGGAACTACCTATCCTAGGTTAGTATTATGCCAATCTTATTGATGCCGATGGAAAATTATCTTGTTATGTGATGCATAAACATGTGGCTGTGGATTCTGAAATGTTTGCTAATGAATTTGGTATCGATAATATATCGCCAAAGCTTACTGCAGGATCTTTTTCTGAATATAGTAAGGAACTAGCTGTTAGAATGCTATTCCCCTACTCCACCCAAAAAGATGAAAGTGGACAATTGCTTATAACTGGTTTATCTCTTGAAGGCAGGATCTTACATTATGCTTTGTGCAAAATAATTTTGCCAAGGATCACCAATTTTGCACAAATAGTGGAAGATGAATTATTTTTTATGTGAATTATTAAAAACCAATTGAATTTCAATTTTCTATATTACATTTTGAAATACAATGTTGAATCTTTCAAGAGAAAAGATATTGGTTTTCTTCCCTATAGCATTATCCTTACTCCTTTCTTTACCAAATTCAAAATAAAATTTTCTGATGAAATTCTTTTTGCACCACCAAATGCAACCACAATGATTACTACATCACATTTACATATGATGGGTTTTAAAGAAAATGAGCAAGGGAAATGGACCAAGGAAAAATTTAAACCTACCCAACAAGTTGGCGAAGCCACAAGCTCAGCTGGGATATCTAGTGAAGCTGAAGCTAGATTAGCCGAAATGATAGAAAGACTACGCAAATACATGTCAAATCAAATGAACAAAATATCAGATAATCAAGAATGTGGTTTGATCTTATGGAAGAAAGAATATCTCATATGGAAGAAAAAGGTTGTAAAAGAGACAATGAAATCAACCAAAGGCTTAAATCACTTGAAATTCAAGTTCAAGAGATCAGACAGCAACTACAACAACAACATGAAGATGCAGAACTATAAAGGATAGATTCACCTCCTGCTGAGTAGTTATTTTTGTGCTTGTCTTACTATTTGATATCTGTATCCCATAGACCCATTTCCCTATCTTGTTACTATTGTTATTATGTTTTTCAGACTATGTTTTAATGTTGTGATGTAATTTGACTTTTGTTGATATTTTCATGGATGTTATGTTTTTTTTAATGGATATTGCATCTTAGTTTAGATTTTATTTTGATATTCAAATTCTAGATTTTATTTTGATTCAGGTTGATATTATGTTTTCATTATGAATATTCCTTTCTTAATTCATATAAATGTTGATTAATCCTAATATTGTGTTCTATTCTCTTTCAATATATTTTGGTACATATTTATAATAATATGCATTATTACTTTTTGATGTTCCAAAAGGGGAGAAATATGAAATTTTCAAATAAAATATCACAAATTTTAGATATCTCAAAGTAAAAACTCATGAATTTCATATGAGATATTATTTTCAATTAAAAGGGGGAGAAAATTTCAAAATCAAAGGAAACATATTTTTTTATCAAATAAAATTTTGAAAATTTTACTAATTTTTTATTAAACTTTGAACTTTATCTAAAATTATTTGTCACCATAAAAAAGGGGAAGATTATTAGCCTAGGTTACCCTAGCTATATATTTCTTGATTTTGATGTTGAAAAATAATTTTAATCTAAATCATTTATATTATTGTCTGGCAATATATTTCACCATTTATTTTACTTTGTTTTGCAGGTTTCAAAGTATATATGTGATTCAAAAGATCAAAATTAGATCTAGGAATTATTTTATTTTTATAGGATCTTTTGTAAGTGATTTCAAAAGAAATTTGACTCAAGAAAATATTTTTTATTTGATATAATGAAGTAGATACAAACCACTTGAAGAAAGCAAAAAATTAAATATTTTTCAAAACAAAATTTTTTTCACAAGCACTGATTTTATAAAAGCTATTTTTCACACTATGAATTGATTTATTGATCGATTCATGAAGAAAAGCTTTGAAAAAAATTTTAAACCGAAGCTTCGGATTTTACTCTAAATCAATTCACAAAGTAAAAGTTAGTTATTTTATTACAGTTGGTTACAATAGCTATAAAACCCCTAACCACCTTCAGTTTTCATAAGTTTCATATCTTTCTCTCTTCTTCAAGTTTGAAAATCACAAAGCAAAAGAGTTGAATTAGATTTCTCTTTGCTTCACAAGATTTCCAAATCAAATCAAAAGTTTTTGAATTAAACTTCTGCATAATTCACATTAGTTGTTTGAAATTTCATTTCAAACTTTCTGGTATTATTTTTCTTACTTTACCTTTATCTTTATTATATTGTATTTTCTTTTAAGGTTTCTAGGTTGATAGAAATATTATATAGGTTAGTAAGAGCTTGTTGAAATTCTTGTAGTTTTACATTTGGAAGAGCCAAGTTAAAATCTTCTAGGTTAGCAAGATCTCTATTGTAATTCTTGTGTTCAAACTTGCATTTTAGGAGCCTGTTTTTTAATCCTAATGTTTTGATAATAAAAGAGGTCGTAATTCAAGTTAAACCACTTTAAAAATCTTGTGCATTGAATCTTTATTTTTAGCTCCTGCATTTACATTCTTGCTACATAATTATTAATTCTATATTCTACAAATTTACTGATTAATTCTCTTCTATGTTTCTTAATACAAAACTATTCTTTACAATCTTGTCAAATTTAAAGAGTTTACAATAATCAAAGGGGTATATAAATTCCCCTAAAAGAATAAAAGCAAGATCCAAGATTCGTAATATGTCTTTATTTAGGACCCTCACATTGAATGACTATTATTTTGGTCTTGTTGAGTGATTCACCTAAGTAAGGCTTTAGCGAGCCTTTTATATTGAGTTCGAGTTGAGGTTCTTATTATAATGGTCATACAACTGAGCCCTCAATAGGTTGTTTGCGTTATTGATTTTCATGCCAAGGGGCCTATTTGAGCTCAATTTAAATGTTGTGGTATTCGACCATTGTTAATGTTGAGGGGTCTGTTCAGGCTTTTTATATATTGGGGATTTATCTGAGTCAAGGGATCTACCCAGATTTTTAGGTGTATTGGGGGATTTGCCTAGACTAAGGGGTTTACTCAGATTTTTTTGGTGTAATAGAGGATTTGCTCAAACTGAGGGATCTGCTCAGATTTTTGGGTGTACCAGGGGATCTACTCAAATCAAGGGATCTACTTAAATTTTTGAGACATAGGATTATATAATTCCACATTTTCATTATGTTGTGTTGGATACATTAATTACCACTCTAGGCAGTTAGATTTGTACATGATATTGCTTTAAGTATGTGACATTCCATGTTCGGGGGAGAGATTTCCCCTGTATATTTTTTTGGTGGTAGGCATCATTGAGGAGGCTTTCTTGCACTCTAAATGATCCTTCTCATATGGCAGTTAGCTTCCGTTCATTTTGCACTTTTCATGGTCCATCTGCTCTTTGCAGGACTAAGTCTCCCTTTATGAAGGCTTTGCTCATTACTCTTTTATTTATGGCTTTGGTAATCTTTGCTTTATAGTGTTCATTCCATAGTTGAGCCACTTCTCTTGTCCTGACTAGCGTGTCCAATTCTTCCCTTATTCTTTCTTTATTTTTTATTACTCTCAATTCGACCGGGAGCATAGCTTTGCTTCCATAGGTAAGCATGAAAGGGGTTTCACTAGTGGCTGAATACACAGTGGTTTTGTATGGCCATATAATGCTTGGTAATTCTTTAGTCCACCTCCTTTTTGCTTCATCTAGTCTTTTGTGCAAACCTTTTAGAATAATTTTGTTCATTAGCTTAGCTTGCTTGTTCAACTAGGGGGTGCTCGATAGAAGTGAATATTTGTTTGACTCCCAAGCTTCATTTCAAAATATATACGATTTGTACTTTCGCATAAGATGTGCAAAGAGAAATATACCTTAGGCAAAAATCTTGGAAGTCATTGCTAGCAAATTACTTCCCATTATCTGATATAATTATGGCTAGGAGACCGTACCTAAAAGGCACCATTAGCAAGATTTTTACAAAAAAACTTACAATTACAAAAATCTTACTTGCCAATGGTGTTTTTCCAAATAAGTTTGTGTACATTATTTGAGGTTATGGTTACGAGAGATTTTGCCTCTATCCATTTAGTAAAGTAGTCGACCACCATCAGCATATACTTTAACTGACCCGAAGCTACTAGGAAAGGTCCTAGCAAGTCAATGCCCTACTAGTCAAATGACTAGGGAGTGAATATGGACATCTACCTGATGGCTAGCTGCCTTTGAACTTTTGCAAACTTCTAGCACTTTTCACAACTTTGCACTAGCTCCAGGGCTTCCTGCTTCATTTTTGGCCAAAAATTCCTTGACGAAATAGCCTTTGCATAATTGCTAGCCCTGCCATATGAGACCCACAAATGCCTTCATGAATTTGCCTCAAAACATAGTTAACTTTGCTTGGTTAAAGGCACCACAATGAAGGAAAGGAGAAGCTCTTCTTATATAACTGTCATCCTTCCACAAAAAATTGTGATGCTTTTCGTTCAACCTTCTTAGCCTCCCTTTTATCTTCTACCAACTGCCCTTCTTGCAAAAACCTTATGATCGGGGTTAACCATGACTTTTCTTGCTTCATGCATATTACTTCTTCTGTATGAAGGGCTTGAATCATTTCTTGAATTTCCTTTCCATTATTTACTATTGCCTTGTCATTGGCTAACTTAGCCAATGTGTCTACACGCTCATTCTCCTCCCTTAAAATCCTTAGTAGTTTGAACCTAAATTTCTTTAACAAAGTCATAGCTACGCCTACATATTTTAGTAGTGTTGGCTCCTTTACTTTGTAATCCCCTATGACTTAAGCAATCACTAGTTGAGAATCATTCAAAACTTTCAAAGATCACACTTGAACTTCCATTACTAGTATTAGTCTTGCTATCAACACTTTATACTCTATCTAGTTGTTTGTTGCCTTGAAGTTGAACTTTAGTGAGTATTCTAAGACTAAGTCTTCCAAGATTACCCCTGCTCCACTACTTTAATATTCGATGAGCCATCTATGTATAGCATCCATGTTGGGCCATCTGACCCAGGCTCTTCTATTTTTGCAAACTTGACCACAAAATCTGCCAATGTCTGTGCCTTGATTGCCTTCCTTGCTTCATAAATGAGTCTGTACTCAGATAGCTCTATAGACCAAGTAACTAGTCACCTTGCTATGTCAAGCTTTTGCAAAACTTGTTATACTAGAGTGTTTATTCAAATGATAATTTAATGGCTCTGAAAATAAGGCTTCAACTTCCTGGATACTTTAAGCAAGGTGAAGGTCAGCTTCTCTATCTTCTGATACCTTACTTTAGCTCCATGCCATGTGTGTCTTGTGATGTACACAGGCTTTTGTTCCTCTTCAAATTTCCCAGATATGTATTGAACTTACCACCTCTATTGTTGCCACTAAGTATATGTATAATCTTTCCTTGGCTCCGACTGAGTAAGTATGGGTGGCGTGGCCAGATACTTCTTTAATTCTTGGAAAACATGTTCATAATCATTAGTTTATTCAAAAATTTTAACATTTTTAAGCAACTTAAAGAAAGAAGCATGTTTATTGACTAACTTGGACATAAAATGCACTAGGGTTTTAATCCTTCTATTGAGTATTTACACATTTTTCGGATTCAACCTCATACAGAACTTTCTCAAAGCCTTAAAGGTTTCCCTCAAATCCTGTCAATGCTGCTTTGAATTTCTTAACTTAACAATCATGTTATCTATGTAAACCTCCATATTTCTCCCAATTTGATCCATAAAAACTTTATTCATCATTCTCTAGTAGGTTGCCCTTGCATTTTTTAAGCTGAATGACATGACCCCATAGCGAAACTCTCCATGGTTAGTTATGAATGTCATTTTGATCTCATCCTTGGGATGCATTCTCAATTGATTGTACCCTATAAATGTGCCCCTAAAGTTTAGAATCTTGAAACCCGCAGTGCTATCTACTAACTGATTAATATTCAGGAGTGAGTATGAATTCTTAAGGCAAGCTTTGTTAAGATTAATGAAATCCACACACATTCACCATCCTCCTATAGCTTTTTTTTTTTACTTAGACTACATTTGCCAACTAGGTAATGTGTAGGACTTCCTTAATGAACCCTACATTCAATAGTTTGTCAACCTCTTCCATTATCACCTTTTATAGCTCTAGCCGATGATTTCTTTTCTTCTATTGCACAGGTTTTATGCTTGGGTTGATCAAAAGCTTGTGACAAGCCATCTCTGGGTCAATCACAGGTATGTCAATAGGTGTCTAAGTAAACATCTTAATGTAACTTTGCAAAAGCTCTATCAACCAATAACAATTGGCCTCTTTCATATTTGCCCCATTTTTTATTATTGTCTCATCATTATCTCCAAAAACTCTTATTTCTTTCACATCTAAACTAGGCTCCGATTGACCAGGAGTATCCTACCAATGTCTAACAAAATGGAATCTATGATTTGACATTTACCTTTTTCACTATGTGTTAGCTTTGCTATGCTAGCACCTTTTTAAGACTTGGCCAACCTTGCCATGTAACACCTCTGAGTAACCTGCTGGTTAGTCCGTACTTCCCCAATGCCCCCTTTACTAGGAATTTCATTAACAAATGGGGGTGGAGATGATAGCTCTAGCTTGATTCAACATGTGAACCCCTAAAATGGCATGAGAAACGTGACATCAAGATTTTTTGTTAATGACCGTGGTTCCCAATGTTAATCTTAGAATTACAATTCCTTCCACCTAGGCTTGTCCCCTTGTGAAACTAACCAAAACACCTATGTAAAGCTTATACATGCTCCTGGGAATATTTAAAGCATTAACAGTATGCAAATATAAAATATTAGTGGAACTTCCTAATTGACAAGTATATGCTTGACAATGAAATTGTACAATAGAGTCGAAATCACCATTGGATCATCGTGATCCCTATCAATATCCCAAAGTCCCATTCTATGAAACATATTAGCTCATAGTGTTTTTTCTTTTTTTTTTTCCTTTCACTACCATAACTGCTCTTAAGTGCCTCTTCTTGGCATTGTTGGAAGCTCCTCCCCTAGCAAAACCTCTGGTGATTGTCTCCACTATTCCCAAAACATGGGAATCTATGTCAACTTGTTTATTATCCATTTGGCTGGGTCGGGAGAATGCTTTCTTTCTCCATCCTTTTTCTTCCCCTCCCCTATATGAAATTTTTTATACTTTCATATATGACTGTACCTTATAAATGTTTCAATTTTGTCCTTCAAAGTAACACAATCATCAATGAGGTGTCCATAGTCCTGATGGAATTTGTAAAATTTGGACTTATCTACTGGGGGTACTTGTGTCATTTCTGTTGAAGTAATTTCATTAACTTGGCTGCTTGAACATCCTACGTAGTGCTGTTGATTAGTGTATTCAATAATTCATACTTGTTAAACCAACATCAAGGAGGTCCCCTATCTTAATCTGAAGGTCTTTCTCTGGGGCATACTATTTGATTGCGCTCGCTCAATTTGCCATCGAGCAAGTTCCACTTCTTTCACATTGATGTACTTTTCTAATCATGCTAAGAGCTCTGAGACAGAGAGAGCATGGAGTTTAGCTAATGAAAGAGAGAAATGACCTAATCAAAGGCTCGCATTGATGTGATGCATAGCCACTTCTTCGTTGAGATCTCTAATTTCCAACACTAATGCATTGAAATGACCCAAATTTTCTTTGAGGCTTGCCTGCCATCCTTGTTAAAAATTGACCTAAGTGGTTGATGTCTTCTAGGGTGCTCTACTAGTGGCAAAATGTGTAGTCAATGCCTTGGCCAATTGCCAAAAACTACTAATTGACTGCCTTGATAAAGTTGTGAACCCTCGTAGGCTAGCCTTCTTAAGAGTTATCGAGAAGGCCCTACAAATTACAACATCTGGAGCACCTGATAGCAATATTAATGTTTGAAATATGTCCAGGTGCTCTTATAATTGGTTGTGCCATCGTAGGGGCCTATGTGGAATGGGGCTTGAAATGAGTAGGCAGTAAAATAACCATCATAGCCACTGAGAATAGGTGGCTTTCTTCTAGGCAGGAAAACACCAACCCAGATAATTAAGTGAGGTTCATAGTGGGGTTCATCGAATCATACAGCTGATGGGTGTTAGCTTTGCTGTCATATTTTCCTCAATTTTGATGTTAAAAACAATTGTGATCAATATCATAATTTGATAATGCGTTTAGTGTTTGTTGATTGATTGTAGGATCAAAGTTAACCAAATTCTGTTCAAGAGATCTACCTTTAGATATACTAATTTTGTTGTATTAATTAGGATATTTTGTAAGTGTAATCTAATTCATATTAATCCAAACAAGTCTTTTAAATTAGTTAAGTTAAGGTAGAAATAAATCACTTGAAAGGAGTTAAGATCACAAGTTTTCTAATAAAGTTTTTGTTGATGGTGAAATTTGGTTCATGAGGAGGACCCAAACTTCTGCCAATAGGGAGGAGTTCAGGGATCTAATACTGCTTTCGAAGTGCAGAGAAAGGTGAGCCGAGAGGAAGAAGGGATGGAGAGGTAACAAGTTTAACGTTGTTTGGCTAATCCGGGTGGCATCAGACCCTACGTCCATGGCGGAGATTCTATCAATGTAAGAGTTGTTTACAGAGTTTTTTTTCCTCCTTCCTTTCTAACAAAGCAATCCTATTTATAGAGGAAAGATGACTTACATGTATTAATTACAAGCTACAGTTGTGTTACATCAAGCCATAAATAAGAAAAGACAGCAAAAGACTACAAACTAGTCATTGTTGAATGTAGGCTGTAGGGTGGTCTCCTTAGGTTGGCAGTAGACCTGAGCCTGTCGGCGTCTGTTGCTATGTTAATGCTGGATTGAGTGAGGGGCTGAATGTTCAGAGCGGGAGTTTCCGGCTCGGGGTCATTAGGGGAACTGCTTATAGTGAGCACGACGCTGGTGAAGCAAAATGGCAGGTTCGAGTAGGACGGTCGACTACTTGACGAGTTAGACTTACGATCTTCTTATTGGGTCGCTGCCTCGTGAGGCGAGGGCTTGCTTTGTGAGACGATGATGGGCCAGTCCTCGCTATGCTGCTTTCTGATAAAGGGCGAAGCAACGTTCATCAAGTACCTTTAGCGTTCCGGGGCTGTGAATTCTTAAGGCTGTTTTTGTATATAACATAAGCCCCTCAACTCTCAGTTTGCTTTGTAGATCGGGAGTTGCATATTTCTGAGACTCGATTTATATCTTCAGTCAATGTCCTTCCTTGATCGAGATGTCATGTCAGATGTCTTTCCATTCTGCTTTAGGCCATGCTTTCTCCGATTTTCCATTTTTGACTGTTGGCGTGGCATTGTCGCTAGTTTTAGGCCGTTGGATGAAGATCAGGTCAGATACCTTTTGGATTCTTCAAAGGGCTGAGCAGGTCTTTTTATAGCCTGGGGCATTCTTTCTTTTTCTCCTCAGAAGAGTCCAATGGAAGAGACTGAAGAGTCCCTTGAGTTTTGGTGTCTTGGCTTCCGACGAAGTTTGTTGAGACATGGATGGCCTGTTGTAGAGTGTCAGGAGACATGGATAGCCCGTTGCACGTGGCTTCATCGTAGGATCTGCGTGGCGAGCTCTTGGGGGATCTTGTGCTGACTTCAGGCTACCTCCTCCGGCCGTTGCTTGTGGTGCAACACCCTAGCCAACTAGCTTCTATGACTTTTTGATTTGCTTTGGGTTTGGCTCAGGGGGATGTGCCAGAGGGGAATAAGTAGGAGGAACTAGGAGCTGATGTCCTTCCTGTAGGCACGAGCTTGGTGACCGGCCTTCTGCTCTTCTTGCAGGAATGGTTGTGCCGGGTAGCTGAGCTTTTTGCTGTTGTTTTTGCACTTCTTCTTTTGGTATAATTCTACCTCGCTTGGATGAGGTCTTTTGCTGTATGAGCTTTTCTTCTTTCTTATAATGTAATTGGATGCTTCACGCATCATTGTATGTACATTTCTGATGATTAATGCAATACTCCTTTTTTGCCAATCGGCTGTGCCTTATTTTTCATGATGGCTCAATTTGTTGTGAGTGAGAGAGGGGTCACATGCACGCTGTGCCTGAAAAATCTTATTCAAGACATGAAAAACTCGTCCACATGAGAGCTGTGGCCAATCAGTTGCATGAAAGCTGTAACGACTTTGTTTTGTTATGGCAAGGTGAAAACCATTCGCTAAGTTTTTGTTTGAGTTTTCGTAGCCACGAGGTAGGCTCAAGGGTTGTCTCATCCTCGATTTTGTTTTTGTAACCTCAAGGTAGGCTTAGGGGCCGTCTCACCCTCAGGTTTGTTTTTCTAACCTCGAGGTAGGCTCAGGGCCCGTCTTGCCCTCGAGTGTTGTGAGGTAGGCTCAAGGGCTGTCTCACCCTCGATTTTGTTTTCGTAACCTCAAGGTAGGCTCAGGGGTTGTCTCACCCTCGGGTGTTACGAGGTAGGCTCAAGGGCCGTCTCACCCTCAATTTTGTTTTTGTAACCTTAAGGTAGGCTCAGGGACTGTCTCAACCTCGGGTGTTGCGAGGTAGGCTCAAGGGCCGTCTCACCCTTAGGTGTTGCGAGGTAGGCTCAAGGGTTGTTTCACCCTCAATTTTGTTTTCATAACCTCGAGGTAGGCTCAGGGGCCATCTCACCCTCGAGTTTTGTTTTGGTTTTGTTGTAGTAAGATTGCACAATAATGCTATAGCGAGGTGAGAACCTTTCGCTATAGTGAGATATCAATGATGGAGTAGCTGTTGAGCACGCTATCCCGATGGTCTTACCATATAATCCTGTAGTCACCTCTTTTAATAAGGTTTTCGATGGCATCTTTTAGTATCCAACATTCTGAGGTAGTGTGTCTAGCCTCATTGTGATAAGCACAAAATCTACTTTGGTCTCTAGACTTGATAGATGCCCTCAATGGTTTGAGTTTTCTGAAGTCCTCATTATGCCTCTCTGTGACAAAAATTTTGTCCTGCGATCTGATAGGATGTTGTAGCTCTTGAAGCGGCCTTCAAGTTGCTGAGGCTTCGCCTTCTTCTTGAGATGAGGAGTAGGGTTATTGTGATTCTCGCTACCCCTCTTGTGGCATGTGGTAGGACCACTATGGTCCACTTTATGCTTAGGTTCCTCCATTCCGAAGGTTTCTTCCTATCTTATTTGCTTGGTTGACCGATTGTAGAATTTGGTGAGGTCTCAAGTGGGGGACTTGTAGAGGCTCCTTTACAATTTGCCATTTTTGTGAAGTCTCGCTGAGATAGCCATTAAAATGCTTTCCTCTGAGGGATTCTCCACGGAGTTGGCCTCATGCCTGAATCGAGCCATGTAGTCTTTGAGCGACTCATCCTTGTGCTAGAAAATCATCGCAAGGTGGCAAGGAGGCGTAAGTTGCCTCTTCAGCGCTCGGTATTGGTCAACAAATTTCGTTTGATAATCTTCCCAACTGCAGATGCTGCGAGCCGGGAGGCGCCTGGGCCATGCCCGAGGCATTCCCTCCAATGTGGCGAGAAAGACATGGCACTTTACCAGGGGGTCGATTGTCTGGAGGTCCATTTAAGTATTGAACGTGTCCAGGTGATTACTCAGATCACTATTTCCATCGTATAGCGGGATAGCGGGCACTTTGAGTTTCTGTGAGAGAGATTGCTTCTCAATCTCTGCAAAAAATGGTAAGGTCTCCTCATAGCGAGGTTAGTTGCTTTAAGATTGCGGGTGCTTTTATAGCTGTTTCAGCTTTTGGAGAAGCTCTTCCATTGTTGGACGTTGCCCTTCGTGCTGAGGGGCAGAGCTTTCCACTTGCTGCGAGCCCCCCAGTCGCTGGCTGTCACGATCATCACGGACTTCTCTCTGAGCTTCCTCATGAAGCTGTTGGAGTTGTGCCATGACTTCTTCTTATCTTTGAGCATTTTGTGCTTGTGCCTGAGCAAGCACTTTAACAGTTTCAACCAACTCTCTGACCATATTTTCAAGTGTTGGACGAGATTAGCCAGATGTCTGTGCCTCTCGAGCTTCAGGAGCAGTAACAAACCGTTGGTGGGCCCCCGCAACAGGAGTGTTCGTTGGTTAGAGGGCTGGAGTGGTTGAGCTTCGAGTAGTTCTTCCTCTGGCCATTGTTAGGCTACAATGGAGACTTCAGAGAGTAGATGGTCCCCACAGACAGTGCCAAAATGTTGACGGTGAAATTTGGTTCACGAGGAAGACCTAAACTTCAGCCAACGGGGAGGAGTTCAAGGATCTAATACTGCTTCCGAAATGTAGAGAAAGGTGAGCCGAGAGGAAGAAGGGGTGAAGAGGCAACAAGTTTAACGTGGTTCGATTAAATCTGGACAGCACTGGACCCTATGTCCACGGCGGAGATTCTATCAATGTAAGAGTTGTTTACAGAGTTTTTTTTTCCCTCCTTCCCTTCTAACAAAGCAATCCTATTTATAAAGGAAGGAGGAGTTACATGCATTAATTACAAGCTATAGTTGTGTTACATCAAGGCATAAATAAGAAAAGACAGCAAAAGACTACAAACTAATAGTTGTTGAATATAGGCTACAGGGTGGCCTCTTTAGGTTGGCAGTAGACCTAAACCTATCAACATCTGTTGCTGCGTCGCTGCTGGATTGAGCGAGGGGCTGAATGTTCAGAGCGGGAGTTTCTAGCTCAAGGTCATCAGGGGAACCAACTGTAGCGAACACGATGTTGTTGTAGCGAGATGGTGGGTTCAAGTAGGACGGTCAACTACTTGACGAGCTGGTCTTGCAATCTTTTTACTAGGTCGCTGGGTCATTGCCTTGTGAGGTGAGGGCTTACTTTGCGAGACGATGATGGGCTAATCCTCGCTATGCTGCTTTTTGATAAAGGGCAAAGCGAGGTTCACCGAGTACTTTTAGCATTCTGGGGCTATGAGTTCTTGAGGCTGTTTTTGTATACAACAGTTTTCAAATGCACTTTCACAAGTGCAATTTTTATAAAAACTATTGTTCACTATGTGAATCAATTCATATTGAAAATCTTGTGAAAATGAATATGAATCGATTCATGAAGAACTGTGTTGAAAATTATTTTCACCAAAGGTTAGTAATTTTTGTGAATTGATTAGATAATCGATTCATGACTTCTTTACATGATAGTGTAAATCGATTCATACATCAATTCAGTCATAAAATTCTTGATGATATTCATAGGCAAATAGATTCATGAATTGATTCATAAGTTAGTAACCCCCTTCTAAATCGATTCATGAATCGATGCATAGTCTGAAAGTTAGTTATTTTTTAAATGTTAGTTGCTATATAATAAATATAAGCTGGTCTTATTTCAAACAAATCTTCTATTGTAAAAAACTGAGAGAATACAAAGCCAAAAGCATATCTATATCTACCTCATCTATTGTCATCAAATCAAATTATTCTTGGATCAAATTGTAGGAGATCACACAATAGATAATCGAGACCCACATGCCAATTCAAGTTTGTATTTTCTATCTTAAGATCTTGTTTTTGTTTTTGATTTCTAGGATTTAGAAATCTAAGATACAAAGGGAGAGGTTGATTTTCCCTTTGCATCTTCTCAAATTGTGAGGTTGATCATAGTTTTAGAAGGTGTCAAGAATTTTTGTATCTAAATTAGTTCTCAAGAGCCCAATGAATTCTTGTGTGATTTATTACAAAATTAGGACCATCTGATTGAGGATTTAGTTGAGTGGATGTACACTTCAATCGTAGTTTCGATTGAGGTGAAACCATTTTAAAAATTTTGCTATGTTCTTTATTTTACTGCATTAACTTTTCATTTGCACAAATTTTGTTTGATCAATTATTCTTGCAATCTGAATTACTCTTTAATCAATTATAATAATTGATTCTTACTTACCAATTCAATTAATTATACTATTAAAGTCAACTATGATAATTTTCTTTTAAATTCCCAAAGAGCGTTTAAGACTTTCACTTAAATCTAACAAGAGTCTAAACCAATTGTGGGTAGAGTGAGATGGTGGTAGATGTTAGCCGCATATGGCGGGGTGAAACATTTGGGATTAACGATCCAATTGGCATTTAGATCTGAGAGGTCTGTGGGAATGAGATACAGGGAGTAGAGGAAAGGTGTGGGTTAGTAGTTCCTTATAGAATAGCAGTAGGGATTGTAGAAGATGTCGGTAAGGGGGTGGAGGAGGTAGTAGAAGATGGTGTTTAGAGACAAGCTAGGGTTGAACTATCTGAAGCATGGGTATGGTTGGGTTATCCCCCTAAATATAGGGCTCGGAAGGCTAGAAGGTAGTGGAGGTAAAGTTAATTCACGAAGCTCTTTCCAAACATGTCCCAAGTTGTTTGACCAAGAGAGTAGTCAACAAACAAGGGGTAGCCTGCACCCAATTCTAACCTTAGCTATGGTTGATTGACCATTAGTCGAATGATTGAGGGCCCTAACTATTTTGGGATGTGTCACTTACCAGATTCATGAACTTCATAAATTACTGCATTTAGTTAATTTTTAGATCCTATGTTGCATTGTTTTCAGATGTTTCAGATTATGGGTGTAGCATGTCTGAACCTTTTGGTGTTGATTTCTTTAGCTTATTCAAAAGCTTGTGTGAACCTGGTTTGCTCGAGAGATGGGGACAAGTATGCCAGGTCGAACTTGAATGCTATTTTGCAAATGGTTTTGAACATGAATCATTGGAGGATATCTTGGAAATCAAGCACCCTATTTTTAGCGACTGCAATAGCAAGAATGGGCATGAGCTGGCTAGAGATCTCAGTGTCCACAACTTATTCGACAAACTTACATAGTGATTTTGTGTTAAATTCTTGACTATTGGCTTGCCTCTAGAATTTCTCGGTATCACCGTCAGCATTGAAGTTTCTATTGCTTAGAAAATTGGTGAGTCTCTAAAGGATGTCACCTTTTTGATAAATAAGGAAATGCATTTTGAAAATGTGTTGGATCACGACAGGATCAGTGGTGAGGACTTGTTTGTAACCGCCAAAACAACTTTTCATTCTCTAACTTAGAAGAAAGAAGAATTGATTAAATTTTCATGTTTACGGTTGTAAAGAGACAAGAGCTAGTTGAATATTGCAATGCAACAATTAAATAAGTTGAATCCAACACCCAAAATATGGCTTCCATTGAATAAAAAATTGTTACATTAGAAAGAGAACTTTGACAACTTAAAGAAGTTCAATCCACCCTTGAAAGTTGCTGTTTAATTAAACAATATTGAAAGATTATAGTTTACTAAAAAAAGCTAAGGATGTGTTAAATGATTATAAAGCAACTTCAAGTCAATTGGCTAAGATGGAAACCAAATTCAAAGTTGCTCAAAAGAACAAGACCTCAACAAACGACCAATGAAAAGACTTTAGGAGCACTTTTAGTTCAAATTTTAGGAAAGTGGTAGATTCTTTTTGAACAATTATTCAAATGTTCTTATATTTATTTCATGAATTATTGGTTTGTATTCTTTTAAGTACTTCCCATTTATGGTTTCAATTTTCATTTCTTCTGTATGCTTTATTTTATAGCTATTTTCATCAGAATCATGTGTTATTTCGAATGGCCCTTCCCAATGTGGATCCATTTTCCAAATGTTGACGTTTTTTGTATTGGTAGTATTACCTTCCAAACTAATTGGCCAATATGAAAAATTTTTCTTTTTCAAACGTTTATAATAAGACTTAGCCAACTTTTTTCTTTTTGAATCAATTACCTAAAGCATGCCACAAAACTTTATCTAAACCTTCTAACTCATCTAGCATAAATCCATGATAATCAACTTCTAACAATTTATGTTGTTTTTGAATTTGTAATGACAAAAAAGTCACTTCAATAAGAATAACAACATCATGACCAAAGATCAATTTATATGGTACCATTCTAGTTAATTCTTTTGGAGTACTTCTTATTGCCTAATATGCATTTTTATCAAATTAATGATCACTTTATTGGTTGCTTCAACTTGTCCATTTGCTTGGGCATAATATGGTGCCAACGTTAACATTCGTATTCCTCTTATTTTAGCATGTTCTTTAATCTTTTGATCAATAAAAATAGTTTTACGATTTGTAGTTATTGTTTATGGTAAACTAAAGTGACAAATAATGTGATGCTCAATGAAATCTATTATATCTCGGTTACTCTTATTGATTTTATATCCAAATGCAATTTGAGCCAATTTATTGGCTTTTGCATTTTTTATTTGTGGTACACCATCATCAAATCTTGGGAGAAGTTTAACTGAGATTGCCAAATATTGCATCAATATAATGTTTATGAACTTATATTCATGTGAGATTTGTTATGGTCATACATGTTTCAAGTTATTTGGTTAAAATTTAATTTGAATAAGTTAGCTAATTTGATTCCATCATCAAATATCACAATCAATCTATTTTGAAAACTAATCATCATTGATTCCAAAATCAATCAATTTGTCAAATTACATGTTAGTTTCCAAAACTTTGGAATGAAATAAACAAAATAAAGGAACGTTTCCAATATTATTTCCAATCAATTGGTATTGATTATTAAAATAAAAAAAAAGTTTCCAAAATTATTTTCAATCAAATTGCAATCATATTTAAATTAATTTTAAAGTTAAGGAAAGTTTCCATAATCACATGAATACAATTTAAGTAAGTTTTTCAAAATTGGTTGTGATTACAATTAATTTCCTAAATTATATTTGTGTGATTAATCATGGGACTAATTAATTGTCATCACAATCAATCAAAAGGCTAATTGGCTATCAACACAACCAATCAAGGTGGCTAGAAAACTGATCAGCCCTCAAACATGGTTGGATGGTTCAACCAACCACCACGCATGGCCAGCTAGCTGCTCGAGCAACACCTTGTTTAGCCATATTTGTTTGTAAAAAATTTTTTACAAAAAAATTTCTTACCTACAAAAAATCTGCACTTTGAAACTTTGATTATGTGGAACCAAATTACAACATTCATATAATCTCCATTATTACCATAGCAATCAAATCTTTAATCTGAATTAATTGATAATAACATGGGCTCTGATACCACTATTGGGAAAATTGGATCTAAGCATATCAAATATGCCGATCATATGCATCAAGTATATATAGTGAAAATTTTCAAATTTTCTCAATCCCAGATCATGTTGTTTACTAATTAATTTATAAGTAAAGGTAAAATTCAAATCGATTGTTTAAATTATACTTCCTTAAGAGTTGTTCTTAAAATCCTCAATCAAATCTTGGTTTGATTTTCAAGCAATTCTATGAACTCACTAATCAACCCTATGATCAAGCCTCTCAAATTGTCGTTAGGCAATTCCTTTGGATTTGATCTCCAACACTAACGATGATCCATACAAACCAATTTGATCCAAGACACATCTACTAAGTTCACATAACTTGTAGATTAAAAAAATCTACCACTCAACTTAAGAGGTGCTAGCTCTCCAAGGAATCACAATTCACTAGGGTAGGGTTAGTGTTTCAATGCAAAAAGGAGATGAGAAGTGAGATCATATAAAGAGAGTTAGCGCATAACACATGTGCTAGGGCTGATAAAATTTCTTACATGTAGTTTGGCTTCTCTCTTTTTTAGATAGAATAGTTTAGAGCATAAGCAAGAGTGAGGAAGCAACATGAATAGAGGACAAGCTAGGGTTGCCCATTGCTTATGTCGTCCACTCATAATGGACATGAAGCCCTTAAGCCTAAGGAGTCCACACTCCTTAACCTAATGCTCCTTTTTTTTTTTTTTGTTTAGCAAGTCCAAACACTTTCCTATGTGTCTAAACTCATAAACTCTCTTTTATAATTGTTCTCTAATTGTTTTCATTAATTTAAAATAATTTCTAAGTGAGTAACCATTCCTCTACTCAAGATATCATCCAATGTTAATATAAATATTCTCAACATCTAAGTATTAACAATGAAATCTACTACTATTTAATAATTTTAATCTCTATTAAAATTATTAAATCTTTTATTAATTAGCACTTTGAATCACATTTTTTAAATTTCTAAGATATTAATCCAATTCAACTCTTGAATTCATAACATTTTGCATTCTAACTTTTCCTTTGACTTTGGATCAAGGAGATTCTATTGTGTGTGGCACATTAGGATTCTATGCATGTTGGCAATGAATTCATTTCCAAGCTTCTACAAGCTTAATTGAATTAAAACTCCTTTTAATTCAAACACAATTATTTCAAATTGTTCAAACAAATGCATAGATCAAGATTTGCTTCTAATAAAGCATTATACCTCCCAAATGTTAGGAATAGATTTGTAGAAATCAAAACTTATTGTGGCAAGGTATTAGTGTGTAATTCAATCCCTTCATTACTTGATACTCAAATTGGACTTAGGGTATGGTTCAAATGTCAACCATATAAGCTTTAAATCTAGGGTATATGTTTGATCATGTGCTATCTCATAATCGTTCATATATAAAATTTCTTTTATGTATCATTAATTGATTATACATAAAACTCCTTTTATGTATCAATCAATACAATGAGCTGTGATTTTGATTATAATACAAATGTTAAAATATCTTTAGAATATCTTTCCTTTGTTACCAAGGAGGATGAATTCCATCTTCATCAATCATTACCTTTATGTACTTTATGGTGTACCCAAAATTATTTATACATACTCTTTAGGAATGCAAGCTTAAAATAAAATCAAAGTGCATGACTCCATACATAAGATATTGTATTGATCTTAAGTCTAAGGATCACTTATACCACCTTTCACATGAGAACTCCATTGACACATGGTAACAATCCATATGGTTTCTCATGATGAGTCAATCCAATCATAAACATATATCCATATGTTTGTCTAGATATCTTCATATCATATAATGTATCACAACACTGCATTCTTTCAAAGAATGTGACGTAACATATGCTAGTTTGTACATGAATAATTGATATCCTATTTTCTTAATTATTTTACAATGGATGATATTTAGAAATTATAGTCATATGTACAAATTATCTTATAATTACAATACCATTATAATTTATTTGTACGCAATTATATTTTTAAGGACTTTATCCAAGATAATATACATATATCAAACATACATACATACATACATATATATATATATATATATTTAAGACTAAATAATAAAGAGGTCAAAAAATAATGTCTTATTAAATAAGTTAAGATATGTAGTATTTATGTCATTATAACAATTATTTTTATGGCATCTTTATACTAAAATGTTGTCATTATTTCTATTTCTATTTGATGCTTCTTGCCTACTCCTCCTCTTTTGGTTTTGGTTATTTCTTTGTGCATTATTAGGTAAACTACCAACACTTTGGTTATTTTGTGGATTTACAACAACATTTTCATTTTCTTAATGTCTCCCCTCATTTTGAGGACTATTTTGAGAATTAGCAATAGACATATTTTTACTATTACTATTGTTCAAGATAGTACCACTGTATAAGATCATAAAAAGATGAAAACCAAGATACCTTAACTATGTCCCATAGGGCTTGCCAATTTGTTTAGGTTTAATTTCATGAACTTGAAAGCTTTAACTCCAAAGAATGGATTCTTACAACAAGTAGGCGGAGTTTTAATCCTTAAGAGTTTTTAATTGAAAGAAGCATGAACAAGAACTTAAATAAGCAAATGAATATTGAGAACAAATTGTAAATTCCACTTCAATCAAATGTAAATTACAAGAGTGCATAGTGTGAATGAATTACAAGAGAATAGGTGTTTGAATGTAAATTCCTAAGAGTAACAGTGCATAGTGTGCATAGTGTGCATGAATTACAAAGAATATGGAATGTGTTTATGAGTTTGGTCTTGAAAATGACAGAGTGACACTTCTATCTAATTCTTACAATCCTATTTATAGAGTGTGAAATAGTTATAGTAAAGAACTACTTCACATAATTACCACCTTAAATTGCAAGCATGTGCTTAATACAATAAAAGAAAATACTAAAATAGTTGCATAAAAATTAAAATATATCATAGGAATTAACTTATGTAGTAAACCGCTTGATAACCACCCCTTGTCTCTCTCCGCATTCATACGAGTTGTCTCGTGCAAGCTACCAAGTAAGCATCAGTATTCAATCTAAACTTTTTGGCATAACTTTGACTTCCTTGACCATGGGCAAAAAACCTGGACTAATGTGGTAAGAAAAGGTTATAAAAGATTGGTACAAAGTGATGACCTCACATTTTTCATGCATATTGGTTTGAAGTATAAAGAATTATTCATTTATTTTTTTTTTGTATTTTGCTCGCTTCAATTATTTTTATACTTTTTTAATTAAAGTCATAAAAATTAACGAATTTGAATTACATAAATAATAGGTTTAACAACGTATCAAAAATATCCATTTAAGTATGAAACATTCTTGCTCATCAGAATTGTATTTGTTTAATTTAATTTTATATCTTTAATAAGAAAAAGTAAAATCAAGTACGAAAAATTGGTAACTTTTATTTGCTTTTTTTTTTTTTAATAAAAGATTGTTTCAAATGAATGAAGTGCTAATAAAGTAAATTATGGAGCGATAAAATAAAATAAATTCTATAAGCTGCAGTTATATCACGAGCAGATACACTAATCTTCTCCTGAAATTTATCACACGTGAAAGAAAAGTATCATGTCTTTCTGTCTGAGGAGCACTAGTATGACAAATATGGAATTAATGAAACTGCCGATGTTGACACTTGTTTTCGTTAGGCCCCACAAGTTTCTCAAATGCATTTGACCCTTCATATATATATATATATATATTATTATATATCAAAAGTTATGTTTCACATTCTTAAAAAATTTGTATAGATAGTATTTTTTATAACTTTTATAAAAAAATTTATTCTTTTTACAAGTTTTTACTAAATATCATAATTTCATATAAAAATTCAACTATCATAATTTCAATCGTAACCCTATTTTTATCACGATTTCATATAACTTAATCTATATATAATGTCGGTGTTTCATAGAGGATTCCCCAAAACTTCAAACCAAAAACTTGTGAAACTTTTGTAATTAATTCATTTAGGTTTTTTTTTATTATTATTACAAAGAATAGTTTTAAACCAATTAAAAACATCAAGAATTCGGTTTAACTTTATATTAACTTCGTCATTTAACAAAAAAAAAAAAACCCAAACAGTTTACCAACAGAAAAAAAAAATGAAATGCTCAAATCACTCATTGCCATGGCACATATGCATTTCCATATAGATTAAGTTACGATTGAAAAAAGGGTTCAATAGATTATTTATTTATTTATTTTAGTAGCACAATGCCATTATGTAAATCATTTTAATTTTACTTTTAAACCAATAATTGAGGCAAATGATATTTTTATGTACAAATAATATATTATAAAAATTCAATATATATAATTATTATGTATTTATTTTAGTTTTATTAATTAAATTATAGAGTAAAATGTATAAAATCCTTTGTGTTATCCTTAGCCCCATTTTCTAAATTGAGCGAACTTGTATTTTGATGACAAAAAATAATTTTGATTAAATTGAATTGATTTATTTTCATTGGATCATTTGTGGATGGCCTTGGATTTCTAGTTGAAGACTTAGATTAGGTCTTATTTAAAATAATCTTGTAATGGTATTGGATTATTGGATTTTTAGTTCATTTCTTTAAATTACCTTTGAAAGGTTTGCCTCAAGATTTTACTCAAAAAGTTTTTGAAATATTTTCAACAAAAATATTCTAACTTGTTCTTAAATGTTTTTTTAATGAGGAAGAAGTTCTTGTTTCATTTAGATAATAAAGTCTGGTAGGGTTAAAATTGCAATGATAGGTTTCAAATTTGCGATTAGAAAAAGGTTGGTTGATCAACATATAATAGATATATTTCAATTGGCCAAAAAAAAGTTAAGCAAATTGAACAATTGCACAAAGAAAAAGATAGGAAAATTAATAAATTTCCATTTAGAAAAGTAAAAGTAACCTATGTCAAAGAAGAAGAAATGGAGGATGAGAATGACATACATTTGGCCAAACTAAAACCTAGTCCTCCTTATGTTTGTCCCTTATTAAAAAAAAACTAAAATTAAAGATAAAATGGACAACATAAACAAGAAAAATTATTCTTTCGACATAAACAAGACAAATCAATTTTTTGACTTCTTGTTGAAAGGTAAGCAAATAAAATTTTCTGATGTCCATAGGATTTTGACTAAGGAAGAAGTCAAAGATTGAAAATACTACATATATCATAACATGTTTGGCCATACTAAAATTATGTGCATTTTGGGGACATGATTATGAAGGCTATCAAGCAAGGATGTCTTTGGTTTGTTGATAAAGTAAAAAAGATGATAATCAACAAAGATCCTTTCCTAACAAGTAAGAATTATGTCGAACCTTCGGAGTCAAATGAAGTGAACGTGGCTGAGGTGAATGTGGTAATTATCAATGAATATGATGACCTTTTAGACACACCCTTCATACGTGAAGCTTACTTAGAGAAAGGTGAGTCAAATTTAGAATTCTTTAAAAGGATCGATGTTGAAGGCAGGATAGTAAAAATGTGTCTCAGATGTGAAAAATATTATCATGGGGTAAGAGTCTTACCTGCCAATTTAAGGGAATGCTACAAAATAGAGCCTAAGGAAAAAGAAAAGGTCAAGAAGAGTCCTTTGACTATGCAAAGGGGTATAATTGTTAGAAAGGAAGATAAAAAGAAGAGAAAATGTGAGAAGTCAAGGGAAAAGGGGATATAAAAGAAAAGTCAATCTTTAAAAGAATTAACTTTGATTATCAAAATCTATTGAGCAAAGAGAGAAAAATTATTTTGACCAAACTTAGGTACCTTAAAGAGACATGCCAAGGGAAAAGTGGGTAACTAATGAACTATAGCTAAGTAAGAAATAAATGTGGAAGTCTAGAATTCCAAATGGCAGAACAAATGGTACTACAATTAATTATCAACCTCCACCCCCAACAAGGACTCAAAAGCGTCGAATGCAAAAACAATATGCATTTAGAAGGAGACAAAAAATGGGCTGATATTTCGATCAGATTCTATCAGGCCTTGAAGAGTCAAGTGCACTAAGAAAGAAGAGGAGAAGATGAACTTGGCAAAATATTGAAAAATTAAATGTCAAAAAATGGAGATTGACATGGCATGTGTTTTTCCAATGGATTTTTTTGTAAATTCTAAACAAGATTTGATTGATGATTTCTATGATGAAAATGACTGTAATGAAATATTCATTGTACTTGAGAACACCTATGCCTTCTTTGAGAGTCCAACAGAACAAATGGAAAGTCATTTATGACCTTTACATATAATAGCACATGTCAATGGCAGACTAATAAATTGCATTTTGGTCATTGGTGGTGCTTTTGTGAATTTAATGTCAAGGTCAACTTTCATCATGTTTGGAAAGTCTACCAAAGATTTGGTGCCATCAAACATTATGGTGTTAGATTTTAATAAGAGGATGTTGATATTAGAAGGAATAATGCTAGTTGATTTTCTCTAATATTGTTCATAAAATTAAAGAAGAGATTGAAAGACTATTGAAAGTCAATTTCAATTAAACCACTAGATATGTTGATTGGATTTCAAATGTTGTTCCAGCAATGAAGAAAAATGGAAAACTTAGAGTGTGTGTTGACTTCAGAAATTTGAATAACACAACATTAAAAGATGAATATCCTATGTCAATAATTGACATGATAATTGACTTGGCTTCAAGGAACTTTGTTGTTAGCTTCATGGATGAAAATGCCTAGTATAATCAAGTTTTCATTCCAGAGGATCATACATTGAAGATAGCTTTCAGATGTCTTGGAGTGAAGGAAAGTTCAAATAGGTGGTAATGCCGTTTGATTTGAAGAATGCAAGAGCAAATTATCAAAGGGCTATGAACATAATTTTTCATGACATAATTGGTAGAACAATGGAAGTGTATACTAATGATGTAGTAGTCAAAGCTGAATCTCATGAAGAGCACATCACAAATTTAATCTAAGCCTTTGAACAAATGTGTTGAAACAACCCAAAGATGAACCCGTTGAAATGTGCATTTGGTGTTTTTGCAGGTAATTTCTAAGGATTCTTTGTTCACCTAAAGGGGATTAAAGTTGACAAAAACGAGACCAAATCAATTTTACAGATTGCTACTCAAATAAAGAAGAAAGAATTGCAAAGCGTTTTTAGCAAGGTGAATTTCCTTCGACGTTTTATTTCCAATTTATCTAGTCAAACAAGAATATTTTTACCTTTCTTGAAGTTGAAGGCAGAAGAGGAATTTTGTTGAAATGAGTGTCATTAACAGGCATTTGAAAATATCAAATGATATTTAATATCACCCTTAGTGATGTTGTCTCTAGTGTCAAGAAAGCTGTTTAAACTTTATATTTCAGCTTCTTATGATGTAATTGGATGTTTTCTAGACAAGACAATGAAATAAGTTTATAAAAGGCTTTCTTTATTTTTTTAGGGTTTTGAATGTTATAAAACAAAAATATTCTCAGTGAAAAAGTTATGTTTTCCTTTATATTATTCTTGTGCAAAGTTACATTATTATTTGTTACCTACTAGTGTGCATGTTATTGCAAAAACCAATATTCTAAAATATATGTTGTCAAAACTATTTATCCATGGATGAGTTGGAAAATGGGCACTGCATTTAACAAAATTTTGCTTACAATACTACCCATTGAAGGTTGTCAAGGGATAGGTAATTTTTCAATTTTATAGTTAAGCATCATACGAATCAACTAACTATGTCAGTATGAAACCTTGAAAGTTATATTTTGATGGTTCTTATCATAAAAATGGTTTAAGTATAGTGGTTTTAACCATTACACTAAAAAAAAACCAATCAAATTTTTATTTACTATAGATAAAAAATGCTTTAATAATGAACTCGAATAGAAACATTAATAATTAGTTTAGAGATTGTTAGCCTTAAAGTTTGTTAGATCAATAAGACTCTAAGCTATACTGATTTTGAATGTTAAAAAAGCAAATTTTAGCTAACAATATGTTTTAGTGTGTTGAATTTATTTTTCAGGAATCTTGATTCAAGAACTGTGAAGAAGTTC
>JANHAO010002551.1:0-28361 GCA_026873985.1 Saraca asoca
TTAAGAAATACATGTTTTCTCTCACAAAATAATGGTGAAAGAGTTTTCATAAAAGTTTTGTTTTGATGGGAATTTCATTTGACAAGAAATATTTAGTTTCAAAAATATATGTGTTTCTGATAGATTTCATATAATCAATTTGTAAATTAAATTTCAGTTTGTGGTGGGACTACTCATTCACTAAATATTCGAAAGTCCTTTAAGAGAAATAAAAGGAATAAAATAGTAAATGTATATAAATAGTAATTGGTAAAATAATTATGTGTTGTATTAACTTGTGTTCCAAATGTCTAAAAGGATGAATATTTAGTTTGGGCCATTGCATGCATGGTTTGCTGCTGCATGTGCTTTGTTGGGCATATAGCCTATATTGTTTGTTTATGGAAACTTTGTATTAAAGTTGTGACTTGGCTATTAGATAGGAATAACTATTGCATTATGTTTGTGATTGAGTCCTGAATGCCCAGTAGGTTGTTGTTGTCTAGCCTAGGTCATTGTGTGTCTGTTTATTTATTATACAGGTTTTGATGGGTGAGTGGCCTTTGTTATGTATTAAAGCCTTGAGCCTGGGCATCCAAATCATAGGGGAAACTCTGTCAAATTTTTGACAGAAATAGTTATGTATTCATGAGTCCATATGTATAGTCAGGCTTGTAGGAGGTTTCCTATGGGTAACCTTCTACGCTGGTTACAGACCCCTTAAGTGGGTCGTGACATATCATCAGGCTTTGAAAAACATTAAGGAAAAGGATTGAGTTTCATAAAGTAGATAATCCCATAAAAACCAAAACATCAATTATAAATCATGTTTAAATGTATATATATATAGCTGTGAAAATATGCTTACTTGCTGAAATGTCAAATCTCACAATAAAATTCAAAAAGACTTCATCCATTAAAAGAAATTAAGTAACTAAAATATGATATTCAATAACATAAAGGCAACCATCAAAGTATATTACTATAGAAAATATATTCATCATGATGTAAACATAAGAAAAACTAATAAGCTTTCTAAAATCATCAAAACTCAACATAGTAAAACATTCAACTAGATTTCCTAAAGAATAAATTTTAAGAGGTAACCATCACAATATAAACATAATCATCATCATAAGCCATCCAACACATCTACCAGATGCTCATAAACATATATATATATATATATATCTAACCTTACATGTTACCCTTTATTCACTCCTGCCCAGGTTATTCATATATTCACAAATGCATTTGAGGGTTACGAATAAATTTCTCAATGGATCTAGCATCTCAAAGTAATAATCTAAAAATATCACATAGTATGAAAATCCTTATTCAGGTAAGTAATATTTATCAAAATATACATAAACCTGCTAATGCATTTTCATATCCATTCATCACATAGAAAAATGGTATCATTAATTCCAATAATACAAGTCAAAATGAAAATGCATAACTTATCATGGCAAGTCATTTTCATATACATATACAATATACAAATAAATTTTCAAAACCAAGTTAATATATAAGGAAATCCTATTATTTCAAAAAAATCTTAATGTTCCATATGCTAAAATTATTTCATATTTACAAATGGGATTTATTAAGTGAGGAAAATCATCCACTCACCTTAGACATTCTTTAGAATGATCTAATTGCCCCCTAAGACACTAAATTGATCCACTTAGAGCAATCAAGTTATTCAACCTAGTTGGGTATAATCAATGTTAAAATTAGCATTTAAGCTTAGATTAAGGATTCTCTAGCTAAGCACACTATCCAACCTTAATATTAAACTTCAATATCTAAAGCTAAAATTCTTAAATTGATCACACAACTACCTACTTGAAAAATCAGCTGGAGCTCCAAAAATTGAACGCTATGTGCTAAATCCTTTAATAGGAACTTCATTGAAGCAAAACAATACAAAATAAGAAGAAAATTTCAAATTTCTTTCAGCTAGCACAATAAGGGTTTCATGGCAAATTTCTTGCAAACTAGCTATAAGATTGCTATAAAATAAATCTAATAATTTAGGAATACTCACCAGAGTCCTAAGTGTCAGTGAACAGCTCACCATGAGTTGAAAGATTGTCGGTGTGTCGGTGGAGGTAATTGGCCAAACTAGCTGAAGAAAGAGGAAAAATCGAGTTATTGGCTACACAGAAAAAGAGTGAAGCACTGGAGAAGGATAGAGGTGACTGGATAGAGCTTCATTGGACAACAACGACACTAGGTAGAGAAGAAAAGATGGTTGGCGATTGGCAGTGGAGTTTGGCTGAAAAGAAGAAGATGTAGGGGAAGCTTCGAGGAAGAAGTGTAAACGCATGAGGGAAAAATTAGCTGGGAAAAATATTATACACAAGGTCAAATGGAAAAAATTACACATTGACCCCATTGACTTTGCATCGACTTCAATAAGGCCTTCCTGAAAAAGGGAGAATTATGTTATGGTCCCAATGAAATTTCAAAATCTTCACTTTAGTTGATAACAAAATATATTTCATATTCATTTTCTTATTTTATTTATTTTATTTATTTTTTCAAGATATTACATCACACAACTAAAACATATGAAAAAAATAATAATAATATATAATATGTATAATTACCCATGCCAATAGTGGCACATAATAAAATAGTTTTACATAATCCATTGACATAGTTTTACATAACTAAAATAGTTTTGCATTTCCTATAGGTAGGAAAAACACTGACATAGTCAGCAAAAATCCCTTCATTCGTATCAACAATGCCAAGCAGATCACATTGTAATATCCACACCTTTAAATCCATAAACCCATATTGCTTTTCATCAATGCCAGAACCAAAAAACTGAGCAAGTACACTAGTTAATAGTTGGCAATTGAAATTTAACTGAAAATTACATTTATCTAGTAATATTCCCAAAACCAATCTAGGAAAACACATTCCTAAATATAATCTACTTAGGTGTAGATGAAGAGCCTTGAGTTAAATCTAACAGTGTGATTTCTTGCAGGGTGCACTTGCTAGCTATAGAATGCTTCCTTTTATCCTACAAAACCAATAGAACAGAATAAAAACTAGTTACAACAAGACAATTGACACAAGTTTACATGAAGTGATGATAAAAAAAATTGTATTTCACCTTATCTTTTTGTGGTTGTGTGTAATATGAGAAGAAGACAAGTTTGTATAATATATTTCCATATAACAAATTGTAGTAGGTTTTAAATACCATTTAAAAGCAATACAATTGAGTTATATGATGACAAAAGCAATTAATGATCTAAAAAGACAGCATGCTTATTTGTTGCACAGTAGCATTCTTCAGGGGTGTGTGGATTCTATTTAGCCATTGTGTGATGAAGTGTTGTGGATATGTTGTGTACTTCACTTTGCTTAACAATAGTCCTATTTGTAATTTAGAGAAATTAATGAAACACAAATGGGATAGCAAGCTTGTTAGTTGTACAGTATCATAATTAACGAAACACACAAACAATGGACACAAATAATTGAATTTAGGTTAAAATTACCTTGTTAATTGTTTGACACTGCATGATTATAAGTCCTAACATTATGCCTAATCGTTAAGCACTTACTACAAGTACTAAACCCCATTTCTTTTTAACCATATTTCCTTCCCTTGGTTCATCAGGTTATTTTTTTTCCTTTTTTTTTTTTTACTTTTTTGGCTTATTAGTGGGCTTTTTGTAATACAGAGCCAATACATGAGAATGGTTGGTGGCTTTCCAATGCCCTTAACCAAGTATAAGGGCAAGTGCAAATGCATAAGTCTTTAAATAAGGATCTCTTGTGAACCTACCATGCACATATGTTTCGAGGTTGTGGCCGATTTGTTGAATTGCAGCAATGATATGTTTGCAAGGTATTCCTCTAAGGTCCTTATCTCTATAACTACAAGTATGAGATGCTAGATCCATAACTTTAGTTGTATCATAATGGTTGACTCCAAATTTCAACTCTCTAGCATAATGTGCAAAACAATTTCTAGACTCATATATGTTATCTTTTAGAATATGTGATGCTTAAGGTATTATTGAACCATTGTGCTTTTCCATCCCTTTTTTCTTCAGTTGAATCCTAGTCATGATCTTCCTCCTAATCCGTTCCAACATATGTAAAATAGGCATTTCTTTAGCCTCAACGATATAAGAATTCCATGACTCATTTAGGTTATTAACTAGAACATCACACTTCACATCTAGATTAAAATGTGACCTTGACTAACACTTTGGATCCAATTTAGCCAAGTAGTTGTAAGCTTTACCATCCAATTTATTAAATTTTTCCATACAGTGGTTAAAATCTCTTAGTTATACTTGCACATGCAGCCTTCCAAAACAAATGTTACAACTCCATCCTTTTATATTTTATAGCCACATAGGCATACAAGTGCTTCACACAGTATTTGTGGTCAACACTTGGTAACTACATCATTAGGCCCTATAATTAAGAAAAAAGAAGTTAGTGTTTGAAAGATAAATAACAAAAAACTTAAAAATTAAATGCAAAATAGCAGCATATGTATACCTTTTATCTATCACTCATGAATATCCACTTTGTATCTCTCGTTTCTCCAATATCATTTATCAATAAGCCTATGAACCAATCTAACTATTTTTATTCTCTAATTTAACCACAACCTAAGCTAAATGGTATATATTATCATTCCCATCCCCACCCATAACACTATGCATTTGGCCACCAAAGACACCCTTTAAGAAACAGTCATCAAGGCCAATTATCTTCCTACAACCAACTGAAAATCCCTTCTTTAATGCCTCAATACTCATGTAAAACCTTTTAATATATAGCAATTATCCCTTTCTTGGTGAGATTAGGAAAAGAGTACAATGTTGGAAAAAAAAATTTAAACATATCAAATATGTTGATCATATGTATTAAGTATGCGTAGTGAAAATTTTAAAATTTTTTCAATTTTGGATCATGTTATTTGCATATTGATTCATAAATTTGAGTTTGATCTCCAAGTACTTCCATGAACAAGCTGTATGATTAACTCTTTCATATTTGATCTCAAATACTAATAATGATCCATATAAATAAATTTGATTCAAAGTCTCCACTAAGTTCAGATGATTAGTAGAGTAAGAAAGTTAATTGCTCAGTTTAAAAGGTGTTAGCTCTCTAATGGATCATGATTCACGAGGGCAGGGTTGGTATTTGAATGTAAAGAGGATATAAGAAGTGAGATCACAAAGAGAGGGTTGGCCACAGAATAATGTGCTAGGGTTAAATTGAATTTTTTTTTTTTTTGGTTTAGCTTCTCTCTTCTTTATATAGAAAAGTTTGGAACATAAGCAAGAGTAAGGAAGCAATGTTAGTGAGCACAAGCTAGAGCTGCCTCTTACTTATGCCATCTATTCATAGTGGATAGGTTGCATAGTTAGTGCAATTCCTGAGGCCTAATGAGTTCATAATACTTAACCTATTACTCCTTCTTTTGTGTCCGACAAACCTAAACACTTTCATATAAGTCCAAACTCATAAATTCTTATTTGTAATAATTCTCTAATTATTTTAATTAATTTAAAGCAATTTTTAAGTGAGAAATTATTCCTCTACTCAAGATTTACTCCAGTGTTAATATAAATATTCTCCAAAATCTAAATATAAAAAAAATAAAAATTTACTACTATTTAATAATTTTAATCTTCATTAGAATTATTAAATCTTTAATTAGTTAACACTTCTAATCATATGAGAACACTTAATTAATCATTCTAAATTTTCAAGATGCTTATCCCATTCAACTCTTGAATCTATAACATTTTACATTTTAACTTTTTCTTTAACTTTGAATCAAAGAGATTCTATTATGTGTGACTCATTAAGTTCCATGCATGCTGGCAATGAATTTTTTCATAAGCTTTTATAAACTTAATTGAATTAAAACTCCTTTTAATTTAAATACAATTTCCTTAAATTATTCAAATAAATTCATAGATTAAGATTAGCTTTTAATAAAGCATCATGAGCACTCAAATGCTAGGAATAGATTTGTGAAAATCAAAACTTTTTGTATAACGTTTTAGTGCACAATTCAATCCTTTAATCTCCTGATATTCAAATTGGACTTAGGATATGATTCAAGTGTTAACTCTATTATGAATGTCCAATCTTAGATGTATGTTAGACTTTGTGCTATCTCACAATCATTCATACATAAAACTCCTTTTATATAGTTTTATGTATTATTGATTGGTTATACATAAAATTTATTTTATTTATTATCAATACATAGGTCTATGATTTTAATCATAACACAAGTGTAAGAACATCTTTTGAATATTATTCCTTATTTTTAAGGTGGATGAATTTTATCTTGATCAATCACTGCTTTCATATACTTTGTAGTGCACCTAAAATTATTTGTATTTGTTCTTTAAGAGTGCAAACTTAAAATAAAATCAAAGTACATGACTCTATATATAAAATATTGTATTGATATCAAGTTTAGGATCACTCACACCATCTTTCACAAGAGAAGCCCACTGATACATGATAACATTCCATATGATTTCTCATAGTGGGTCAATTTAGTCATATGTTTCATAACATATATCCATATGTTTGTCTAGATATTTTTGTATCACATAGTGTATGAGATCACTATATTTTTCCAAAGATATAACATAACATATGGTAATTTATTCTTGAATAATTGATATCTTGTTTTCTTAATTATTCTACAACCAAGGATATTTAGAAATATAACTATACATATAAAATCATCTCATAATTACAATCATTGTAATTTATCTATATACAATTATATTTCAATGACTTTATCTAGTATAACATAAATATATCAAACATATATATATATATATATTTTAAACTAAATTGATAAAGAGGCTAAAACATCATATCTTATTAAATCTGCTAAGATATGTAGTATCCATACTATTACATCTGATTGTTTTTAGGGCATTTATATTGACATACAAGTGCTCCCAAGATTTTTTTTGTGATGGTAATATAATTCCATAACTTGTTGTATTATCCACCTATATCACCTTCATTCATCTTAGCAGTTTTTCTCTTTGCCCTATATAACTTTATGTTGCTTGTTTCTACCTTACATTGTCTCCTCATTGTCTTTTTTATTGACTTTAGCTTCCAATTAATATTATCAGAGAGCAAGTCAAAATTATTAGCCTTGCTAGCATATATTCTTTAATTTTGATGTTAAAAAATAATTTTAACTGATGTCACGATTTAACCATATGTTTTAAGTGTTTGTTCATTTTGCAAATGTAAGTTGATCAAGTGACATTCAAAAGATTAAGAGATCCAACATTAGTCTTAGTACTTTTATTGATTTTTCTAGGATCTTTTGTAAGTGTGTTCTAATTAGATTTGATCCAAATAACTTTCTAAAATAATTAAACTGAGGTAGAAATAAATTATTTGAAGTAAGCTAAAATCAAATATTTTTCAAATAAAATTATTAAATGATCTTTCATAAGTGTAAATTTTATAAAAATAATTTTTCACTATATGAATTGATTCATGCTAAAGATCTCGTGAAACAATATTTGAATCGATTCAACATGGATTCATGAAGAAAAGTTTTTCAAAAATACTTTTACTAAAACTTAGAAAAATATTCTAATTGATTAAGCAATCAATTCATGACCTTTTTACATAACAGGCTAAATCGATTCATGCATCGATTCAATCATGAACTTTTTTATGATCTTCATAAGTGAATTGATTCACAAATCGATTAATTAGTTAGTAACTGCTACAAATCGATTCACGAATTAATTTATAGATTAAAAGTTAGTTATTTTTCAAAAGTCAGTTACAACAACTATAAATAACCTTCACTTCATTTCAATAGAGCACAGTTCTCATATCAATTTCTCATATCTTAAGTATGAAAATAGAGAGAAAAACTTGAGCTTCAACTGATCTAATTTTACCTCTTTAAACTTTAATTGATTAAGAATTTTGTATCAAATCTGTGAAGATCACACATTTAGATATTTGAGATATTCATCTCAAATTGTGGTATTGTATTCTTTTACCCTATTCTTGGTTTTGTTTCAGATTTCTAGGTTGATAGAAATCAGAGATACAAAGGAAGATGTTAATCTTCCCTTTGCATCTTCTTTAGTTTTGAGGTTGATTACAGCTAGTTGAAGATTGTAAAGAATTCTTGGAATATCTTCTAGGTTATAAGGTTGATCATAGTTTATAGAAGATTAGAGAATTTTTGTATCTAGGTTAGCAAGAGCCCAGCTAAATCTTGTGTAATAGGTTGGCAAAAGCCTAGTTAAATCTTATGGTGTTCTAGGTAGGCAAGAGCCCAATCAAATTTTATGTTGTAAACTAATTTGCAGGATCTCGGTTAATTCCTGTGATTGTTAATAAAAGTGGTCATCCGATTGAGGATTGATCCAGTGGATGTAGACTTCAACTGTGATTTCAATTTAAGTTGAACTACTTTAAAAATCTTTGTGTCTTTATTGTTCCTTATAATTATGTAATTTATCTTATACTGTTGTAATCAATTATATACAGCTACACTACTTTTATTGTTTAATTGATAAACTGTTTTTACTGTACTCATATAATTTTGCTATGCTAGAATTTTAGTTTAATTGATAATTATTTCTTTAATTCTATATTACTTTTGATTAGTAATTCTAATTAAGTTCTTGATTATCCAATAACCTTCCAAAGATAACTTTCTTTAAAGACTTTCGCTTTACAAATCAAAAAGAATCCAATCTATTTCAAAAAAGTATATATTTTTACATTTGTAAAAAAGGCAAGATCTTTATATTTTTGGGACCAACAAGAATACCTCTTAAAAATGTAGATTGAAGTGACCAAGATGTTTTCAAACTTTAGTGACAAGTGTGCTCAGAGTTAAATGATTTAATTTGCAAGTTTGTTTTTCTTTGCATTGGTAATGCAAAAATCTTCCAATTACAACCTTCTTTCCTATACTATGCTAATATCCTTTTTCTCTCATTCCTTACCCATTTAATATCATACCATCTTCTCACATGTCGCTCAACCACTGCATCTTTAAAGACTTGTGTATCTTGAATCTCATCCTAACCATAGGAATGGAGCTTTTAATGTTAGTTTCTTCACGAAACCCAAGGAACCATTTATCACCATCTTCCTTATTGTCACTAAGTTGTTGAAATTGATCTTTTTTATCAGTTAAGAAATCAAGACCAATTAGTGCCTTTTCATTGGCTTCATGAGTTTTCCCCAACTCTTTCCTTGCCTCTATTTGAGATTCTTCATCATTACTACTTGTGTTCTCAACTTCTTTCCCATTTTTAGTCATTCTTTAGTCCCAGCCTTCTTTTTTCTTTTTGATGTAGTGTTTTTCACTTTAGACATTGGTGAGGAAACAATTGTAGAATCTATTATAGTTTCATTTCTTAGTGTAAAAATTGTCATAATCTTTTGGTTCTTCTAGCCCTTCTAGCATCTATGACTCCAAATGTAGATTTTTTAAAATATGGCTATTATTAAGGTCATCACCATTTTCATATAAAATTGTCATAACCTTGAGGGATCTATCATCTATATATTTTGCTAACCTTTGAAACATGTAAATATCATAGCCACAGAGTCCTTAAGAACATAGTTAGTCTAACCTATACTTCTGATCCTTAACAAGTTATAGGTTAAACTAACCTTTGTTTTACATTGCCCTTAAAAGAATATATGGGATGTTGTAGAAGAATTACTCATAGAGCTGGCCAATGGAATGTATGTAAGTTTTGGAAATATTGTTGGATAACTATGAATAGTATTATTTAATGGACAATGTCCTTGTACATTATGTAAGCAGGAATATATCAAAGTGACTTTCTACTACATGAGTTTTAATTTCTCAACCAAATAAATAAACTTGAGTAAACTGGATTAAGGTAAATTGAAGAGTGTAAATGAATAATGAAAAAAAAATTATAGGCTAGTGTTTATCAATTGGGAAATTAATATTCACATTGGTCGTCACAACCAGAAAATTGGGTCATGATAATAAACCTCCACCATTTCTATCACTTTCTTGTCATCAACAATCAACACTAAACCATCATCCAATCTCCTGTTAGGTAGCTTGCAAAATATCTCAAAAGTATAAGGGTAACATAACTCTACCACAATGTCTTTCAACTCCCAATAGTTAATTTTATCTAGGTCCACATGAATTATTATGTCTACACTCCCACCATTATATTTATAGGGTGGCTCACTGCTCAAGAACCCCATGGTATAACTCTATAGCCATGTCATCAGCCATCATTACCAAAAGCAAGAAAAATTAGTTAATTACTTGGTTCTATTGCATAATAGACAAAACAAAGAGTGCAAATATGGTCCTAATTAATCACTTACGAGGTTCTAACAATATACATATACATTAGAAAACCTATTTTTAATTGGAAATTACAAAATCAAACAACTATCATGGTTAGTGCTCACATTTTGTCACATTATGAAAATCGGATTGTGATTGACACAAATCACCTTGTGGTGATTTGCAAATCCATGAGTAAATTTGTATAAAAAATTCCTTTAATTTTTAAAATCATGAAAATAAATGTGGAAACATGATTGTTGGCGTTTTTTTTTTTTATAAAATCTATTATGTGCATGATCTACCAAAAATATTATTGAATAAATAAAATTTGAAATTTGAATGAAATATTTTACTAAAATCTTTTCATATATGAAGATCTAATGTCTAGCTGGATGGATACTAACCACTAAAAGCATGTCAAGGGAATTGCGTACCTAATTTTATACACATACATTTTTGGAGTATCTCCTAATTGAAAGAATCTCCTTAAATTTATTAATCTGAAAAATGTTAATGCATAGAGTTAGTACAGTTACTCATTGAGCAAAAAAACTAACCCAACTTTGGATTGAAAATTCCTTTTAGTCTTACACATAGATATAAATACATTTACACATTGGACATATAATATGTATATATATAATGTAATTTTATGTATTCTGAAAATATATTCACAATCATCTCTAATATTTTTATATTTAATCTCAAACTTATTATCTATTTTTGATCTTTCTAAATCTATCATTTCATCATAATCATATTATAAACATAAAACTTACTTTACTAAGTCATTTCTAATGATCATGTAAAATTTTTTCTTAATTATACTGACAATGAGAATACTGGAAGAGTGATATTCTCTTTTCTTATCTCTTATCTTATTTTATCCCATAGAACCTCTTTTATCTTATTGTGCTTTAATGTACTATATTTTATGACCCTATGTCGCATGGGTGACCATCTGTTTTGTAATCCCCTGTTGTATAAGAGATCAAATGTATCTCATAACTTCTTGTCATGTGAGAGACCATATATATCTTCTAGTACATATAGGTCCTCAAATATCCTTTGTCAAATCACATATATATACATCTTTTTGTCATATTTTCCATTTCTATCATATTCTAAGTTCCTTTACTACCCCTATCTACCAAATAACTTTACATCACATATTCCTAACTTGTCCAAGCTTTCTAATGCTTACTATATGCTTATAAAATGAGTATACTTGTAAAAATGTATTTTCATTTAAAGAAATTTTTATCTCTTAAAATCCCATTATGATTTCTAATGAAGGAAAATATTTAAATAAATAAAATAATAAAATAGTATAAAGAATATTATCTTACATAGATAATAATAAAATAATTTACTTAAATTTGGAAAAACTTTCATTTCTACAAATTTTGTAGTATATTCTAATCTTGAAAACATTCAATAAAATAGGATAACAAACTTATATTATTATTATGGATCATAATAGTAAGACAATGAAATAAATTAATTAAACTTGTAATTTAAAATAATTTATGCGATAATAATACTTTTAATAAATATTTTCTAACAAATGAATCATTTGGAAATTTTGTAAGATAATAATTTGAAAACGTAAAATTTACTCATTTTGATAAATTTGAAAACTCATAAGATCTTAACATTCTATATTCTTATGCATACACAAAGACGAGATTCCTAAAGATATCCTCAACTTAATATCAATACCATCTTCCCATTTTATGTCCCATTTCATACATTCATTCAATTAAATATTCACATAATCAAGTAAGAAAATAATTCCTAATTTTTATCATATTTTTACAATCCCTATGTTATTCTTGGTGTAAATATAAATTCATGAAATTTTATATTTCAGATCTATTTCTGGTTTCATCTATAATCTCAGAACCTACTTAGGTCTTATAACAATTCATCATTTTTTACTGCATTAATTTAGGCTTAATTCTATAAATTACATCTTATAATCATATTTCCAAATTTATAACATACGAAATGTATTTAAGTTAATTTTCAAAAATATCATTTTCATATAAAAAGGAAGTCAAAAGAATAGAAACCCATTGACCTGTCATGAAAAACTTTTTGGGATTTATAACGCATAGGTCTATTTTTAATATTTATTTTAGCATTTGGCTATTGGGGAAACATCTTTCAATAACCTAGAAAATAAAAAAGAAAAAAAAAAAGATCAAAACTAATTCAAAAGCAACTTAAAAATAAGAAATTAGTTATTTAGGTCAAAAACCTTACCTTACATTCACATTCTTAAAGAGCATAAACCAAAATCCAAATTTATTGAGCAATGCTCTTCTGGAAGCTACTCATTTGCGAATGACGATTTTAAAATTTATTAAAATGGATCTCCTTATATAGGCTTAGGATGGTGTTAGGTACATCTGTTAAGTATGATTGGTCGACCTTGTGAGATCCAATCAACTGACCGACTGATTAATCCTTAAGGATCGAGTCCGTGGTCAACTAACTTTTATTTTAGATCTGTGTTTGAATCTAATCAGATTAACCCTAGAGAGATGTTACACATTTATAAGATATTTTATAGTTCTAAAAAATAGGTAATTGGTTTTAGTCTTCAAAACAATCATTAAAAATCAGAAAGAGTAAATAAAAATAAAAAAGAAGCTCAAACTCAAATCATTATAACAATCATTGTAAGGATAAAAAGAAAAAAAATCAATGCAAAATTTTTAGTCGGAATTGAAGAAAATAAAGCTTTAACGTTCTAAACCAAAGAAAAAAAGGGAAAAAAGGTAAAATATTCAAGCTTAAAATAATTAAAAAATAGAAACAAAAACGTATCTCAACTCTCGTGATGTTGTCGAGCTCACATTTAGCAAATTTGACAAAAATAATGCCTTCAAATCATGCTCTAACGTCTCAAAATACAAACGACTTACTTATGAAGAGAAGCAGAACGATAAGACAATATAAATTGCTAGCAATTCAAATCACGCATAAATGGAGAGAAAATGAATCATGTAGGCATCACATGCTTGGTTTCCATCACTTTTAATCAGGATATTAACGTTTTTACTTTTATTCAAAATTCAGGGAATTATATGAAAGATTTGAAAGTTTAGATGGTTATTGGATGCAAGATTAGGGGCTTTTGTATATTTTGTCGAGAAAAAAAAAAAACTACCTTCGCTCATTTAAAATCCAACAAAACCTTTTTATATGCATAAAAAAATTGTTAGGCACACCATGCTCCCATTAGCAATGCACCACTAATCACGAGAGAATATGAAAAAAAAAAGTGACCTAGAGAGAAAAGAAAACTAAAAAAGTTAAAGCCACATGTCTCTCATAATGTGAAATGAATCGAAGTAAGCAATTAATAATCGGCGTCCCATGATGTATGATATGAATAAGATTGAGCAAGTAATAATTGGCGGTAAATGATTTTCTTTCTTGCTTAGTCGCTCCGTATCCATACATCGCTAGACGGCCATACGGTTGTCGCCTTAATTGTCGATAGTCTTGCCGCAACTCCGCCGGAGTGCCCAAAAATGCACGCATAATAAACTAACAGATCCTTATTTTGATCTCTACAGTGAATCAAACCGCCCGAGGAGAACGAAGAATCGAAGAGAACTTTGAAATTGAGCTCAATAACATCATAAAAATAAGTCAACCGTATTTACAGAACCATTAATTTCTACAAACATACATGCATATTCTTTTTTTTTCTCATGGAAAAAAAAAAAAACACTGATTTCAGACATTCAAGAAAAAACACACTAATCTTGGACCTCAGAAAAACTGAAATCAAGCGATTAATATCAAAGTGCGAGGACGGAGATGGCGTTGAAGGTGTCCTGAACGAGTTCTTCAGGTTGGGGTGTTGATCTTTGATTGGCGATGGTTCCACAAATTAACCGAAGAGCTCGTTGCAGTCTGGCGCCATTACTGAGTGGCTCTTCGTTATTGAAGGCAATATGACCCAATTGGAAGAAGAACAGCCTGGAAGCATAAAGCTTATCAGAATAAACTTCACGGAAGTGCCTGAGACCAAGTAAGAGCTTGAGCCCAAGTGAACATGCCAAAGTGGCCATTGTTGGGGTTAAACCGTGGCAGCTAATTTGGAGATGAAGCTTCGCTAGCGCCACCATATGCAGCCCCATCGCAGAATTTCCACTGAGCAAAGGGAAGGATAAGGGATTTTATAATTTTGGGGCTAGAGTGGAAAGAAAACACCTTTTTGTGTTTGGTTATGGAGTAACTGCAGTTCTCACAAGGTAAGTGGTAGGCAGAAGGAGGGCAAAGATGATTGGGGAGCATTCAAAAGAGGTCAAAATCATTCTTTGCTAGGGGTGTCTTGTTTTCCCAATCGGGTCATAATTTTTCGTCGGTAAGTTTTTCTTTTCATTTTTATTGTGGGAATGTTTTCGAGAAGCACCAAAAAATTATGTGGCATAGGCCCAACATTTGAATCATTATTACTCGGAGATGTTAACGGAAGCGGTGGTTGCTGCACGCACCTCGTTGGAGAGGAAAATATTAATTACATTTACCCTAATAACCTGTGACATTTTATTTGTGTAGTATAATGATTATAATTTTTAATAATTAATTATAATTATTTTTTAAAAAATTTTGTTTAAACTTTAAAAAATATTTTAATAATAAATTATAAATAATAATTTTAATTAAAATAAAAATTATTTTAAATAATTCTTATTTAATTAAGATTATAAAAAAATATTAAAATTTTTATTCAAGTTAACTTCGTCTTTTTTTTTCTTTTGTCATTATCCTCATTCCAACAAACTTAAATTCTCTCCTTTTTTCGATATTTCCGTTGAAGGTCAAGATTAAAATACCAAAATACCAACATGGGTTCAATATTTACAAACTACAAATATTATATTTGCGGGGACTTGTGAGATTTCCCTTTTTTAAAAAAAAAAAAAAAACCTCTCAAGTCACGCAAATGTCCATGATCTAAAAAAATGTAAATTAGTTAAAATATATGACAATTGACTTAAATATCACCTATGTAATTGTTAATTAAAGAATATTGAGAAAAAAGGTAAATTATTCTTTCAATTTTAGATAATTACATTCAACATTTACAATTATTAATTTATCACTTATGAATAAATTTAATAAAAAATTGCAAAAATTAATACTTATAAATATTAAATATAGTTATCTAAAATTGAAAGGATAATTTATAATTTTTCCAACAATATTATCATGAGGTATGTAATGGGGTTATTTGAACATCTATGTAGCAAAATAATATTTAATATTTTATAGATCAAAATATTATTTTAATCCCTCAAAAATATAAGTTTTTTTAATTTGATCCTTATTTATTGTTCATTGTTAAATTGGTTCTAGACAGATTGAATTTGATTTAATTAAGCCCTTTTGTGTCTTAATTTTGTTAACAAAATTAATGACATAGAAAGTAAAAATCTAATGTAATATCTTCCAATATTTATGTGATATATTTTATACTTTAAACTCAGAATATAAGTTTACTTTACAAGTAGGGTAATAGGATTATCACTTTACTTCTTTTTTTTTCTCATTTAATAAAATATTTTTTTAATTCACATGAATACTTAATCTTTTTATACAAGTTATATTTAATAATAATATATGTGTTGGAAAGTATCACATTAGACTTTGAATTTTTAAATTATCACTTTAATTAATAAGATGTGTGACAAATGGATAGAAAGATTTGATTAACAGAAATTAAATTTATTAATAACTAGATTAAGAATAAAAATTAAATTGAAAAAACTTACTTTGTTAAAGTTTAAAATAATGCTTTAGTATATCGCCATTTTTGTTTCTGAATAATGTTGTCTGTTGCTACAGGTTAAATTAATTTATCATAAAAAGGTTGATAAGATGGTTGACAAAAAACTAAAGATTTATTTGTTTGGACATTAGTCTCTTATAAAGGAAACTGACAATGATCTATCTGATGGATTTTTTATAAACACCAATAAAAGGAAAGAAAAAATCTATGGAGTGGGGCATATTATGAAATTTCCTCGAAATTTCTTACGGGTCCATGGAATGTACGAGTCCTAAGGTGGTGCCAAAATGAGGTAAAGGAATGGATTAATTAAAATAAAATAAATATATGGAAGCAAAAAGCAAAAGATGCGGGACCAGCTGTTGCTTCTTTCCATGATGGAGGTGGTGTTGCTCGATTTCACATTATGCTCTAGATCCTTCACTAGCAGAAACCAAACATCATGGGATATCTTTATGATTAATGATTTTGTAATATAATAACATTTACGTTAGCAAAAAAATTATAATCATCTGAATAAGATAAGAAATACATATTTTGCTTTTCACGATTTCTTTTGGGGCCAACATTTCTTGTGCTCTCACACTTCTTTCCCGGCACTTCTCATATAACATTTTTAGCGAACTGTTGAGTTTGCATGCAATGACAGGGCTTGCTTTATAAATATATATATTTTTTCCTGAACTTAGATAACAGTAGGGAAGGGAACGTTTCTAATTTTATTTTTAATTGAAAGGGGTAAAAAGTTCAAATAAAGGGAAAGGAATTACATACTAGCAACTTTAGGGGCAAAGACTCCAATAATGTCACTAAAAAGCAAAGTGCTCATCCTAGATGGAGGAGTATTCAAAAAAAAAAGATCCAAATTCCAAGTCAAACTAAAGAATGCAAGCTAATCCGCACATTTGTTGCCATCTCTATAGGTACAAGATATTGAGACATCCCAATTAAGCACTTGCAATTTTCTTCATTGAATACAAAGAGACCGATACCTCATGCTGATACGTTTATCCGAAGACAAGACACCAACCAATGCTTAAGAGTCATATTCAAGAATGACTTGTTTAAAATCTAACTCCCAAGCTAAAAATAAATCATAGAAGGCACCCTGAAGTTCTGCTAAGAAAGAATTATATATGCCCAAATTTCGGACAAAACCACTGATCCAATCCCCCTCTCCATTCCAAATAAGATCGCCATAATTGGAAGTACCATGATTATTTTTAGAAGCACCGTCAACATTGTTCTTTATCCATCCTGTGAGAGAAGGCTTCCGACAAATAACAATAGGACCCACCTCATGCTAGATCAAAGTATCAGCCATCACTTTTTCAGCTTCACACACATTCTTAAGATAATGCCAAACAATGAAGGTAGGATTAGCAGGATCGGAGAAAATGGGATAAAAAAAATACTAGAGTTTCACCATTTCTATATGAACCATAAGGTGATACCCTAAATGAGGGACCAATTCAAGTGAGAGATTTTACCCCAATTGTTGGAGAAGTTCATAGAAAATCATTTTTTGCAGTCCAACACGAAAAGGACACTTCTATGCTTGGCATTCAAGAGAGAAAATCATTTTTTTTTTGACAGCCTTACAATCACGCAAGACATGCAAAATATCTTTGGAAAACAGACCACAACTAAAACATAAAAGGTTGTCTAAATTTCTTTTATACCTTTCGTCATTGGTTATAAGATCATTATGACAGCATTGTCACATGAAAAATTTGATTCTTTCGGGGTCTTTCCGCTTCCACAATAAATTCCAAAAAGAATCAACCTCTTGTAGAGAATGACCAGAAATCATATAGTAAGCATCACAAACACAAAACTCATCATGATTATTACCTTTCTAAACCAGCAAGTTCAAACCTAAGTCTAACTTAAGTGTTGGGAAAGCAGCAATTTTCAAAATAACATTCAAAGGCAACCATTGCTTAAGAAGATTCAAATCCCATTGACTCATTAAAAACATATTTATCAACAATATTCAAATCCCTTACATTTGGAATAGGAGTGCAAACTTGCTTTCAAAGTCTAAAAATCACCCAACCATCAATCATTCCAAAACAAAGTGGACTGCCTATCACCTAAAGATTTTGAAATTCCCTTCAAAAAAGTAGACCAAAATTTGTAAATATTCTGCCAAAAAAGATAATCCAAATTTTGAACTTCAATACTTGAAAGCCAGGACGTATTTCTTTCATACTTCCCTCTTAACACCCTTAGCCAAAGCTCTGAGGAATCATTAATAAGCCTCGACACTAGCTTCATGAGACAAGCGGTATTCATATCTCTAAGGTGTCTAAAACCAAGACCTCTACAATCCTTTGATTTACAAAACATTTCCCAACAAATAGTATGAATTTTCCGTTGCTGAAAATCGTGGCCCAAAATAAAGTTACGTTGTTATCTTTCAATCTCATATAAATTAATTGAAAGAATAACTGAGACTTTCATCATATAAATTGGAAGAAACCTTAACATAGATTTGGCAAGAATAACTCTTCTTGCTATAGATTCACACTTCATTTCCAAACCAGCTAACTTATCTAACACTTTTCTAACAAAGCAACTATAAGTATTCCTAGTCACTCTTTTATGAATAATAGGAATACCTAAGTACATACCTGTTATGAGTATTTTCTTGTACTGCGCAAAATGGGCTAGCAAAGACTCAGTAACAGATGGGTCTAAATAAGAAAAGAACCAAGCTCATCAGGTCGCTAGCTATAAGAGCACGGGACAAGACAGAAGCCTCAGCTCGCTAAGGAAGAAGCCTCAGCTAGTATAGCCGATAATCCGCGTTGCGTGAGCTCGCATTATCTACTACCAGCTCGTGAAATTCGATCTCGCTGCCCAAAGGCCAGTAACTACTCTGAATCAAGAGTCCCAGCTTGTGGACACAACATCTCACCCAGCGAAGGACTCGTCAAGGGTAAACCAAAACCAAGCACCCTCTCAAACCAAGTTTGTGGGGTTAGTCTACAAGAAGTAGCGTATTGGGCATACCCACAGAAAGTAATTTACAGAAGTTAGCTAGTAACTTGCAAAAGTCATTTTGTAGTAGTTTAGGCTATTTTGTACATTTATTACTTGATGTAACAGAAATACAAATTGTGTAATTATATTTATAACCTCCCAGCCTCTATAAATAAGAGGAGGGAGATCATTATAAAAAAAAAGTTTAGAAACCATACTGAAACTCTATAAAAATTTCTCCAGATCAATAAAAGTTACCATGAACGTAGGGACCAGTGCTGCCTGATTTTAGCCAAATCAAGTTAAAAATCCTTCTACATCCTTGTCGTTCTTCCTCTCTGTCCCTTCATTCTTCACTTGTTTAGCCAAAGTGCAGTTTAAGTACTTGGAACTCTTCGAGTTGGTTGGATTTAAGACCAAACCAAAATCTACTGTCAATATTTTGGCACCGTCTGTGGATACTCATATGTTTTCTAGTTAATTTCTTGTGCAGTTCCAATGGCAAGAGGAAGAGCTACCAAAGCTTCAAACATTTTGGTTGATCGGTTGGAAGGTCATGTGTCTACAACAGACTCCTCCACTGCTCCTGTCGTAGGTGTTGTTGCCGACTTACCCTTAGCCGACACTTATCGACCTGTTGCTATTGTTAATGGCATCAATGGAGCACAAACCTGGTATCAGCGCCAGGAGAGACTGGAAAATATGATGGAAGAATTGACTAAAGTAGTCATGGTGTTAGAACAAGCACAGGCTTGGGGTGTGCAAAGGCAAGCCGAGATTGTTACGCCTGGAAATGTGCCCCAGCAGCAGCAAGCTAGATGTTCTAGCAGAGCCAATCAAGAAGTTTCCTCAAATCGCTACTCACAAAGGCAAACTTTAGGTTGTCGTTCTCATGACCAAAAGAGTCAAAAGGAACTAGCAATCTGTCAGCCAATGATCTAAGGCATGGGATCCGATGGTAGAAGAATTGTTTCAGAAGGTGAATCAATTAGAGGAATGTCTTCGAGCTCTAAATGATCGAGCTCGTTATGGGGGAAGGTCACCATTCTCTAAAGAGATTGAAGCACAGCCCCTCTCTCTCAAGCTCAAAGTCCTTGTGATTTAACCATACAATGTGGACACTGATCCTTATGACCATCTGGACGCATTTAATGTTCAGATGGATTTGCAAGCACTTAATCCTTTGGTTAAATTTCAAGTCTTCCCAGCAACTCTAGGGGGTGTATCCTAGGCATGGTTTAGAAGTCTCCAGCTCACTCAATATATAGTTAAGAAGAATGTTAGCAAAAGTTTATTAGTCAGTACAGAGTGTTGAAGAGGCAACTCGTGGCCCTCTACCACCTCACAATAATCTTTCAGCATAAGAATGAGTCACTGAAAAACTACATTGTCAGGTTCAGACTTGAAGCCAATTCAGTAGAAAATCCTTCGGAGGAAACCATTTTGGTAACGATCTCTGTGGGACTCCGCAAAGATGAAAAACTATATAAAAGCCTATATGAGTCCCTGGTAAGAGATCTAGTTGAATTTTATGATTAAGCCACTAAGCAGATCAAGTGGGAAGAAACTTTTGACTCAAAAAGTCCTGATCAGAAGGATGAGAATAATAGCTCCGTTCAAAATAAAAAGAAAAGCAGTGAAGGTCAGAGTGATCACCCCGATGACCAGATTACGAAGAAAGCAAGAATCAAGCGAATAGAGAAGAGTTTTGTGCTTATAACAACAAGATCAAGCATGGTACTTGAAATTGCCGGGTGCTCAGAGATGTGATCGAAGACTTAATCAAAAGAGACTACCTAAGAGAGTATGTGGTGCAACCTGTGGGGCAACAAACCTGACAAGAGGACCCTGACCAAGGACAAGCCTCCACGATGAGAAACATTTTGTAATGATATTTCGAAGCTAGTGCCTAAGTTGTTCTGTCCTTGTCGAATGGAATTTTATTTTGTCATTGGCACTACCCTAGAGTGATCTTTTGCTTACATATATTCAATTTCCTCTTCGCTGTCAAATGCACACTATCCTCTAAACTCACATCTGGCCAGCTTTCTCAAGCAACATGTGTATCTAGTTTGCCAACTGTAACCTTTGGTAAAGTTGAAGTATGAAGACACTCAAAATAAACTCATCTAGCAAAGCCTTAAGCTCGTTGATGCTTGGAGACAATCAAAATAAACTCATTGCCAACGATGACCTTTGGTCCAGTTAAGGCGTAGAGATGCTTAAAATAAACTCATCCAATGAAGCCTTGAGCTCGCTGAGGCGTGGAGATGCTCAAAATAAACTCATTGTCAACTACGACCTTTGGTCCAGTTGAGGTGTGGAAACACTCAAAATAAATTCATTCAGCGAAGCCTTGAGCTCGCTAAGGTATAGAGACGCTCAAAATAAACTCATTGCCAACTGCGACCATTAGTCTAGTTGAGGCATGGAAACACTCAAAATAAACTCATCTAGCGAAGCCTTGAGCTCACTGAGGCATGGAGATGCTCAAAACAAGCTCATTGCCAATTGTGACCTTTAGTTTAGTTGAGGCATGGAAACGCTTAAAATAAACTCACTTCCAGCAACAGCATTGAGCTCGCTGAGGTGCAGGGGTACTACAATAAACTCATTACTTGAGCAATTAAATTGTTGTGGTAAGGCTCACTGGGTACAGCTCGCATACAACCTAATGCTCGCAGCTCACATATGACTTTACACTAGGCGTAGCTCTCATGTGACTTACTTATGCATTACTCATCACTAAAATACTTTGATGCTCGAATTTATTGCTTACCAAGGAGCATAACTGATTGGTTACTTAAATATTTCATTTTACTGTAGTTTACAGGAATTCATATCATTATTTGCGATGTGCAGCATAATCAGTTCAACATGTAAGAATCATCAAGAAAGATTCATTCATTAAAAAGCCTCACTCAACAAGGTAAACTTACATTACAAGATTCAAAATATAAATAAGAAGAAGCCTACAGCTATTACATTCTAGAAAAGAATGTTGGCTTCTTGGAGATGAACTCCAACCAGCAAGAGGATTGGTAGGCACACTTGCTCCTTAATCTTCTTTTTGTTGTCCTTCTCTGCTAAAGGCTCCTTTCCAACACACCTATCCCCCCAGAATTGATAAGCAAGGGAACACGATTGGGAAGGCAAAACCCCAGGCATAACCATGAGGAAAAAAACCAAGATCTATGCAAGATCTTTCAAAATCCTTGAAAAAGGATTGCCCATAAAGACTTCTTATGCGGTAGACCGTACAAACCTCACCAGAGAGGCACACCATAAAAAATATGGGAAGCTTATCTAGGGCACCCATTAGGTTACCCAGTGAAAAAAGGAAGAAAGATTTCCCATGTCTTAAATAGACCATCCTGATCTCACTGAAGAGTTTGAAAGAAATCCAACCGCTCTCTCTCATTAAATGCCTTGGAAAAGAACAAGGCTAACATGCTAATGGCTATGAAGCACGTACAGTAAGAGGTATGGCCTGGAACAGATGAAACAACAAGCTGACCATAGACTTTGACTACACAGTTATCCACAAATGAAGCCTTTGCCAGCAAACTACAAACTCCCAGCCCGCAAAGTGAGTTGAGACTTAGGGGCTAATGTTATGGGTATTGTCTGGTACTACGCAAAATGGGCTGGCAAAGGCTCAGTGGCAAATAAGTTTGAATAAGACAAGAACTAAGCTCATCAGGTTGCTAGCTACAAGAGCATAGGGCAAGGCAGAAGCCTCGATTTGTATAGCTGATAATCTGTGTTGTGCGAGCTCACATCATTTACTGTGAGCTCACAAAGTTTAATCTCGCTGCCCGAAGGCCAGCAGTAACTCCAAATCAAGAGTCCTGACTCACGGACACAACATCTCACCCAACAAAGGGCTCATCAAGGGTAAACCAGAACCAAGCACCCTCTTAGATCAAGTTTGGAAAAAGTAGCATATCGGGCCCACCCGCAGAAAGTAATCTACAGAAGTCAGCCAGCAGCCTGCAGAAGCCATTTTGTAATAGTTTAGGTTGTCGTGTATATTTATTACTTGATGCAACAGAAATATAAATTATTTAATTATATTTATAACCTCCCAGCCTTAATAAATAAGAGGAGGAAGATCATTGTAAAAAAAATTCTAGAAACCATTCTAAAACTTTGTAGAAATTTCTCTAGATCAATAAAAGCTACTATGGATATAAGGATCGGTGCTGCCCAATTTTATCCGAACCACGTTAAAAATCCTTTTGCATCTTTGTCATTCTTCCTCTCTATCCCTCATTCTTCACTTATTCAGCTAGATTACGGTTTGAGTCCTTGGAACTCTTTGGGTTGGCTAGATTTAGGATCGAACCAAAATCCACCATCAACAATACCCAAATAAGCTGTATTGAAAAGACCACATTTATCAAGAATTTGTATACGAGTATTCTGTTTAACATTGATAGGGAAGAAGATGTTAGATTTAGCATGATTCCCCTTTGTGCCCTGACCATATAGCAAAATAATTAAGACAATTCATAACTGTTTCAATTTGGTTGATTGATGCTTTCACAAATAAGATACAATCATCAACAAATATTAAATGTGAAATAACTAGATCATTTCTACCTTCCTTCATAGGAATCCACTTTTTATCTTCAACAGCATCATAAATAACATGAGACAATTTATCAATGCACAAAATAAAGATATAAAGAGAGAGTGAGTCATCTTGATGCAAACCTCTAAAAGGAAAAAAATTGCCAATTTCACTACTATTCCAAAACACATTAAAGAAGGCAGAAGTAATGCAATTCATAATAAGATCTAGCATGATTTTCTCCATTTGGATTTTGAGAGCATTTCTTTGATAAAATTCTAGTTTAAATAATCATAGGTCATATCTAAATTCACCCTGGTAGCAAAAAAAAAAAACCTGTTTTACATCTCATTTCCCTCATGGAATGCACCATCTCTTAAGCAATAATTATATTGTTTTCAATACAACACCCTAAAACAAAATTGACTTGGATAGGTGAAATTAATTAGCATCAAACTTTTGAGATGATGAGCAATAACCTTGGTGATACATTTGTACATCACACTGCAGATAGAAATTGGGCAAAATTGGTTAATAAACTTTGATTTCTCAACTTTAGGGATAAGACATAACAAAGTTTTATTCACATTAGCCACACTCTACCTTCAAACATATCCTTCACAAAATGACAAATGCTATCACCCATAATGTGCTAATTCTTTCAATAAAAAGAGTAGGAAATCCATCCCCCTAGTGTTTTTTGCCCCTATAGAAAAAATGGCTCTCTAGATCTCCTAATTAGAAACCTTTTGGCTCAACACTTTGTTCTGATTATCAAAAGGAATAGGGTAAGAATGCCTACTTGGCATCCTAAGTCAAACCCTAGTATCATTTGTAAACAAGTCTCTTAATAAAGTATAAATCAAAACTAAAAGTTGCCTTTTATTATCCATCTAACTGCCATTAAGATCACGCAGCATAACAATTCCATTCCTGCTCCATCGGGAAATAGTTTATGCATGATAGTACTTAGTGTTCTTATTCTCTTAAACAATCTAAGCAAACCGAAACTTTTAATGCCATAATATTTCTTCCTGATTTAAAGTTTTGGATAAATCAATTTGTAGCTACTTTTCCAGTTTTCTTTAAAACAAATTAGCTTTATTTTCTAGAGACCTTTTGAATTCCCCCCAATTCTGGCCAGAAGTTACTTTTTGCTCTTTTTAATGTGGTTAAAGACATTTAAATTCTAGTGCTCAACCTTAAGAGTAAAAAGATTTAATAGCCTCAACCAAGTCAAGATTACCACCCTACTCAGCCCAAAAATTCTAAAAATTTTCATAAGTTAGCCGAATTGATTCAAATTTGAAAGGTCATTCCTCTTAATCACCTGTATAACCACCCATATTAATAAGAACAAGATGATGATCAAAACATACTCTAGAAAGAACTTTAACATAAACTTCACTAAATCTAATTGTCAATCAATTGAATAAAAAGCACGATCAAGTCTTTCAAAAAGCCATGAATAGTCTGAACCTTAAGACCCTTCCATGTGAACCTTCCACACCTAGTCTTAACCTCCATCAAATTGTAGTTATTAATTATGTCATTAAACAAATTAGCCTTATACCAATTGAAAGGAGTTCCTCCTTTCTTTTCATTGGCGTCTCTGATATCATTAAAGCCACTCTCCACCAGCTAGGGACAAAAATTATTATGACTTAACACCTTAAGATCCCTCTAAAGACTATTTTTCATTTCAGAAGCTAGATTAGCATAAACCGCCATGAAAAATCAAATTCCACCATTACTAGAAACAATTCTCACATGAATAAATTGAAAATTCTTTATTTCAACATTAATAGTAGTCTTCTCACTCTGCCATGCCATCCAAATGCCCCTTGGAAAACCATGTCCATCCATCAAATCATACATATCAAAACCTAAATCATGAAAACTAGCTCCTGCTCTATTACTATTAATTCTAGTTTCAAGGAAGACTAGAACATCCAGATTATTGAAGTTCAACACTATGCAAACTTGATGCACAAAATTCTTCTTATGAGCCCCATAACAATTCCAAATCAAGATGGTTTTAATCAATAAAAACAGAGAAGATAAAGAACAAAAACACACAAGGGACCTAAGTCAAGTCCATCTCTTCCCCAGTTTCATTCTCACCTCCATGCATTTACATTCATGAAATTCTTCATCTTTCATATTTTCCACGTGTTCTATTTAAAGCACAACCATTAGGTGGTTCAGGTTCCTTAGGTTCTGTCAGAAAGGCTTGTATAACCTTAGAAATCTAAAAATTTTGAGATTGATACAAGTCTATTTGATAAGGTTGAAGATGTATTGCGAGCTAAATAGTGACTTGTTTTTTAACTTGGATAGGCTAATGTGTTGGTTTAGAAATGCACACCCCAATGTTACCCTTACGTGAAAGACCCAATTTTCACATACATGAAGGCCATGCAACCCATGCACTTTTGGGTTTAATGTCCAAACCAATATGGGAGCTATTATTTTTTCACAAGGATAGCCCACTAGTAGCAACCTTTGAACTAATTTTGTTTGACTTTAGAACCTTCCCCTAATTTGATTTCCCTTAATTGCTCAATTGGTTGTTAAATTCCTCCATTTCTTATAATCCTCCCCATTAATTTCCTTATCCTCATTAATTACCTCACTATGATCATCTAAGAAGTTAAATTGGGATTCTGTTGGAAAAATTGGATCAGAGCAAATTAAATATGCCAATCATATACATCAAGTATGCAGAGAGAAAATTTTAAAATTTTTTCAATTTTGAATTATGTTATTTACAAATTAATTCATAAGTAAAGTAAAATTTAAATCAATAGTTTAAATTATACCATTCGAGAGTTGTTCTCAAAATCCTTGGCTAAATCTCAATTTGATCTTCAAGCAATTCGATGAACTCTCTAACCAAGCCCACGATCAAGTTTTCCAGATTGTCCTCGAGGTAACTCCCTTATATTTGATTTTCAAAACCAACAATGATCCGCACAAAGTAATTTAATTCAAAGGCTCTACCAAATTCACATAATAGATAGAATAGTAAAATTAACTACTCAACTTAAAAGGTGCTAAATTTTTAAGGAATCACAAATTCACTAAGGTAGGGTTGGTGTTTCATTGCAAAGAGGAGATGAAAAGTTAGATCACACAAAGATAGTTAGTTCACAATATATGTAATAGGATTGAACTGAGATACTTTTTGGTTTGGCTTCTTTCCTCTTTAAATAGAAGAGTTTCGAGCATAAGCAAAAGTGAAAAATCAACATAAATGGCACACAACCTAAGGTTGCCCCTTGCTTGTGCAGTCCACTCACTTAGTGAATGGATTGTCCGACCAGTGCAATTCCTTTTAGCTACAGGAATCCATACTCCTTAAGCTAATGCTCCCTGTTTTGTATCCAACAAGTCTAAATACTTTTTTATAAGTCCAAACTCATAAATTCTCTTATGTAATCAGTCTCTAATTGTTTTGATTAATTTAAAATAATTTATAAATGAGAAATCATTCCTCTATTCAAGATCTCCTTAAATGTTGATATAAATGTTCTACAATATTTAAATATTAGCAATGGAAATTTACTTTTATTTAATAATTGTAATTTCCATTAGAATTATTAAATCTTGACTAACACTTATAATCACATTAGAATATTTAATTATTCATTTCAAATTTCAAAAATATTCTCCTAATTCAACTCTTGAATTCATAACATTTTGCACTATAATTTTTTTCTTTGACTTTGGATCAAAGAGATTCTATTGTGTATAACCCATTAGGTTTTCCTATATGTAGGTAATGAATTTGTTCACAAACTTCTATAAGCTTAATTGAATTAAAACCTCTTTTAATTTAAACACAATTTTTTTAAATTGTTCAAACAAATTCATAAATCAAGATAGGTTTTCAGCAAAACATTATAACCACCCAAATGTCAAGAATAGATTTGTGAAAATCAAAATCTTTCGTGACTAGATGTTAGTGTGTAATTCAATCTTTTCATTTCTTGATATTCAAATTGGACTTAGGGCATGATTCAAGCGTTAACCCTATGAATGTTTAATCTTAGGTGCATGTTTGACTATGTGTTATCTGACAATTGTTCATACATAAAACTCATTTTATGTATCATTATTTGATTATAAATAAAACTCCTTTTATGTATCATTAATACATAGGCATATTATTTTGAACATAGTATAAATGTCAAAACATATTTAAAATATCTTTCCTTTGATATCAAGGAGGTTGAATTCATTGTTAATCAATCATTATCTTTATGTATTTCATGTTGTATCCAAAGTTATTTGTATATATCTTTAAGAATGCAATCCTAAGGCTTTGATTGGTAGAAGGGAAAAAAATAGAGGAAAGAAAATGAAAGGAAAGAAAAAGGGTAAAATGTTGATTGGTAGGAAATAAAATGAGAGGAAAGAAAAAGGAAGGAAAAGGGAAGTTTGTTGATTGGTTGAGAGGAAAATGAGAGGAAAGAAAAGAGAAAGAAATAAGTTTGTATTATAATAATATGAAATAATTATAAGAAAAAATTTGATAAATAATTTTTTTTATTTCTAATAAATTTAAAATATAGTTAGAAATAAATAAATAATTTTTATATCAAGAATATTTATTTTCACCAAAT
>JANHAO010002552.1:0-28404 GCA_026873985.1 Saraca asoca
TAATAATTGAATTGCCATTAAAACATAATATAATGTATGCAAACAAACAATCATCCCATGATTGGCTTCTAGGGCATACACCAACGTGCAGCTGTGTCATTTCCACAATTTCCTCTTTGTCAATTTAAAGGCAAATTTGATTCCTAATGCTCATTTCTGTTTGGTTCTCTAGTTCACCTATTACATGTTCTTGGAGCCATTTCATTCTAATGTTACAATAGAAACGAATTTTGGTTAATCATGAAGAGATTTTTAGAAGATGCGGAGAAGTATGTAGTGAGCATGAACAAGTGGATCTTGGATAACGATAACTACTCATAGATTTACTTATCATTTCCTAACCCAACTTATGCCTAAAGCCAGCTAGACATAACTAGAACTCTGATACCAACTTGTCACATCCCAATTTTGGGGGTGTGATTGGCATAGATCACCGAAGGGTGACCTATAAATCCATGACTCATTACTCTTATGCAATGAAAATCCTTTATTAAATAGTAGAATAAGATTCAGTAGTAATAGGCACACTTAATTCAAAATTGTATGCAAAGGAAACATAAATAATTTGAAATAAGAGAAACATGTTTTTTGAAAATCGTGACTCATAAAAGGTAGTGTCGACTTGGTTAGTTACTAGCTCTACTCTGATAAACCTATATGATGAAACATTCTTCCTACCTTTAGTAAGTAGGAGTGGGTTATTCCCGATCAAGATCCTTGAAGCACTATAAATATATATATGTATTCATATGTTCATAAACATGCATCATTCTTTTCATAATCATAACTTTCCCTAAACCTAAACTAAACTATGCGATCATGCACTTTTCTATCAACATAACATACTTATAAATATGTCAAGCTAGGGCTTTAGACTATCATCCTTACAAGACAAACATGTAAATTATACTAGTATGTTGGATCATTAATAGGAGTAATGTTTGTTGATAACTTATAACATGGGAAACTAATCACTGATAACTAATTTGTCCCTTAGGACCATATATGACATTTCTAGTAAATTTATGCCCTTTTTGCACCTACTCCTATGCCTTATGTTGCCATGGATGGCCAAAACATATCATAGGTGTCCTATCATACTATGTGACATATTTCATGAATATACATCTCCTAGTGCTCATTAGTTTTCCAATGTCCACTTATGTGTGTCAGTTAACAATCACAAATATCCTTGAACTTTTCTTGAGTCTATCTAGGCTTATCTTACACTTTCCTACCTTGTTAGCCTTCTAATGCCTAATTCTTGTATTAGCCCTTTCCAATTAAGTATTTAATTTAATTATGACAATATTTAGATCATTAAATCTGACTTATAGTTATAGTCTAAGCTTTTCCAACCCATGCATACATACACTTAGCAAATAGAACAAACATACCTAATTATTCTAATTAATTATTAGGCCTAAGGCATTTATCTATTTCTTCATCTAATTATCCTAACAATCAAAAAATATTTTTGGGCTAATTTCAAAAATAATAATTTTAATAAATAAGATGAAGCTAGTAGATCAGAAAACCACACTCACCTTAGTAGGAGAGAAATCTTTTAAACATAAACTTTGAACTTTTATCTTAGTTTTGACTTAAGCCTTTAACTATTGGGGAAACTATAATAATAAAATAGGAAATCAAAGAGTAAGGAAGAAAAAAAAATTTAAGGACAGAATTTGGCCAAAACCTTTTTTTAGCTAAGCAATGTTTCTAGGAGCTATTCAAATGCAAATGAAGGTTATGGAAAACATCACTAGGTCTACTCCTTATATGGGCTTGTTGAGGTGGCTAGTTAACCTTGCGAGACTATACTAGCTAGTTGACCAAGTGGTTTGGGTCTCGAGGCTGTACTTGGCTCGAAACCTCTGTCTAACCTATTCAGTGGTTCCATCAACTTGAATTTCAAGTTTCAAAAATTTACTCCAGCTTGTTTGTACTAGTCTGGCTTGTCCTAGCTTAGTCCTATCCTCAAAGGGATGCTACACTACTACTAGTTCATCCTCTACTTTGTTTGTAGCTTAGCTACTTGCTATTACAAAACCATTAATGGAGAGGCCAATCAGTCTGTGTCGACTGACACCTTGGACCCAGCCCATATATCTTCCCTTTATTTGCTTAGCCTATAGACTCAACCTATAGGTTATGATCAAAAGGTTAGTCCACAAGACCAACACTCATCCCTCCCTATGCATCTTGGCTTAGGTCACCCCTGCCATTTGCTTGTTAACATTTTTGTGCAATAATATAAAATTAATTACTTGATCTTGAAAGTAACTTTTTCTTTTATAATTAATAAGGTGAAAAGTTTAAGTTGAGTGTACTTATATAACTTGCTGTGGCCCTGGAGAGACCCATTGGTATTTCTTCATCTAGTGGGTTTAGTGGAATAGCTTATCCACTAGTGGCATAGTTACTCATCTCTTTTTTTATTATGATTTTTATTTATTTTTCTAACATTAGATCCCATGCTTGGCACTAAGAATAATAATAATAATATATTGTTATTATTATTATTATTATGAATTAATTTACAAATGAATTCTATTATTGGAAATATATTGAAAAATGCATGGGTTCAATTGAAACATAGATTTTGAAGATATTATGGTAAATAAAATGTTAGGACAATGATATAGTTATTGATATGTCATATATTTTATGCCAAATGAAATGCATTATAGCAAAAATCCCTGATAAAGTTAAATAATTTCATAATAATAATAATAATAAAAATAATAGTTACTATTATTATTGATTATGAAAAAAATTAAGAGAATATATAATTATAATTATAAATTTTTATAAAGAAGAATAGTTTATCAAATTTTATACTATAATTTTTTAATGAACAATTATTATGTTGTACTTTAAAGACATTAAATGTGTTGATGAAAATCTCTATAGTAAGTTGGAATGGAGGGCTTTGAAATAAGCAACATCAAGCCTAAAATTTGTAAATGTAATAGTAAAAATAAGCTTTACAATTTTCAATTATAAAAGAGCATTATATGATATGGATGAAAAATAGCATAAATATTAAATTTCACATGGTGCATCACTAGGTTAGCATACTGAAATTTCTCTATCTTCTTGAGTTGGATAATCTATTGTTTATACTTAAGTAACCATTCATCCATGATTCTTTCTCCAAGATATGCCTTGAAAAGATGTTTTGTAATGAATCTCATGTATTTAACTATGAACTTAATTGTCACACTTTTGTCAATAATAGAGGCATTTACACCCTCATTTAGGTCATCATCCTAATCCATTTTCATAACCTTTATTGTATGTAGGATAAAAGACCACTACAAGAAAGAAGGTTTTTTGTGGTGATTATCTTGTGGTTATTATAAAAAAATTGCCACTAAAATCATGAAGCAAGAAATGTAGTCTTCATTTGTGCCAGTTTCATAATAACTGCCATTGGATTTGCAAAATGCAATTGATTAGAGGTAGTTCATCAAATGCATTTTGGAAAACCACCATAAAACATAATTTTTTGGTGCTTTGCTTTATCAAAAGTTTGTGTTTCTCAACTAAAACAAAAATTCCTAAAGCCCTTGTTGACTGCTCTACCAAAACTTAGCCTTTATTTTTCTTATTGGTTACTCTGATTATGCTAGGTTGGAAAGTTCGTGTTGCTTGTGTTTTCTTGTTTGATTGTGATTCTTTCTCTTGCCTCAAGAACACTACAAGTTCTCCTTTCACTTTTATAGGCCATTTTTTTCATTTTAATTTTTTCTAAGATTTCTCTATTTTTCAATCAGCCCTTAATTTAAGGTCTTGTTTTTGCTTCACATTTTCCCAAATTTAATCCATTTCTTATTTTAGGAGTGATCCATTCTAGGTTTGGGTTGTAGTTGAATAGGGTTCAATATATGAACACAAAACTTTGTCTAATTTTCTCCTTTTTTTATTGTAATAACCAAATAATCATGATGTGATTCAGTGTCCTTTGTTTTCTTTATGGCACTTGATTTATGATTTTTCATTGCCTTTTGTTATTCTTATGATTGTTTTTTTATGCCAATGAATTTATTAGCATTTCATTAATTTTTAAAGGTTATGCATTAAGCCTATTGAACTTAGCCTTTTGCTATCTGGTTTAGGGGTTGGTTATAGTTTAATCTTCTCAAAAGTGAAGTTGTTGTGTTATGGTGCTTTGCAGTACCTTGATGAAAATAAGAAGATGATTCTAGCAATATTGGATAATTAAAAGCTTAAAAATCATGCTGATTATGCCTAGTAAGTGAGTCCTTAGTTCATAGGAGTTTTTATAGTTGAAATGATGCATTTATTTATTTGGTATATATATATATATATTTCAGAGTTTTCTACCTTCCTTTGAAAACAAAGTCATATTCATCTTCAAGTTTGAATAGCAAATGATTCTATAGACTTATGGTTAGAAACCGGACCAGCAATCACCCCCTTACCACTCTCTTGTATTTGAGAATCATAATAATATCCCCTACCTTAGCCTGCTAAAGCATTTCAGTAACATATTTGATAGCTTTAGGCTATCTGGCATTTATCTCAAGCACACTAGAGCTTGCCTTATTCATAATGATATTCTTTTCTTCATATTGCCTAGATGCATGAACAAGAGACCTATTTGCAATAGTCCCTTGTTGACTTTAAAAACTTCCAAAATAGGCTTCTTAGGGTAAGCACACAACCAAGCACCATGTTTCATATACTTTGAAAGATCATATGAGATAGGTCACAAATTTCTATAGACCCTGCTTATGAGCAAAGTAGATATTTTGCAATTTCTCATGTCTAAAATTGGCTCAAATCTTATTATCTCCTTGCCTTGGAATCCAAATCCCCAAGATCAATGGCTTAGATATGCCTAAAATCACCCTAATACGCATACATGATCGAATAAATAATTATTGAGAAGTGGAATCTCAACATTCAAAACTTGACCAATTTTCCTTCCAATCTTTCTAGCATTCTCTTCATCAGAACATTCTTGTGCATAAGTCCTAACTTCCATGATATGAGCCAACCACCAATCAATCAGAACAAAAAACATCACTAACTAGATTACCAATAGCTAGAGAATAGAAGAAGAACAACTAACATCTACTTAACTATGTAACATGGTTCAATTGTAGAATTTCTCTCTTAGACTTAACGAAGAGTATAGAAATTAGATGCTTCAAACATAACTACAACTAACAATATAGAAACCAGCCACAAGATCCAAATGTGTAGAAAATGATCAGATTATAGAAAACATGAAGAAGAAGCTAGATAGTTACGCAGATACTCTCCAAGTTGAGAGGATATGGTAACCTTTTGGTGTATATAAATGTGTTTGTTGCTGTGTTTGTTAAGAAATATGTAGGTCCTTGTGTATAGCAAAGTAGGCACCGCCAACATAAATAATATTTATACTTGTCCATTTTTAAGCTGCTCATAGTAAGTTGTTCTTGATGGAATTAGATTTTTCCGCCTATTACAACTATAGTTGCTTTTGTTGATATTCTAGTTATTTTTTTTATCTTATTACAATCTTTAATATAAGATATTAAACATTGTATATTGTAACTTGTTTTATAGGGGAAACTCACTGATGGAACTATTTTTTTATTCTAGCTTTAAAAGAAACAATCTAATTGACTTTAAACTTGGTAATGGTCAAGTTATCAATGGTTTCCATTTTTTAAAAAAATTTGTAGAGTACTGGACATGCAAGACTATTGGATGCCTTTGTATAGCATAAAACACTAAATTGCTTGAACTCCCACCATACATATAACTTGTAGGATTGATTATGTCATTTTGGTTACTCCAGTTATACCCCTATGTGACTCTACTGATTAGTGAGACATGAAGCTTTTCACATATTCCTTCACATTTACATAGAAGATTATAAAAATCCTAGATTCCAATTGAGAATTTTCAACTAAATCTTCACTTCAACTAGTAACTGAAAGTTAAATTGCTATGCCTCCATTCTCTTAACCTATCTAGTTTGTTAGGAAGAATTTGGAATAATGGGGATGAGTTCAATAATTTGATTTGTTTAGTGAATTGTGCTTTTGTTTAACCAAGATAATTGTGTATTTTTGTTATGATAGGTTAATGTTATGTGCTTTATTTTCAATTGGAAAATTGATTTGTGCATAAATCCTTGCTTTTAGCTTTCATGCTTTATGATTTCTATTTGCTAAAGAGAGGAGATAATATAATAAAAGTAAACTACTTTTTTTACATTCCTAACATAAATAGAAGAAAGTGGAAAAATACTAAAAAGAGAAGAAAAATTAGCAGCTTATTCTAAGGGGAAAAGGAAATGATGTAGTTTGTTCCATTGTGGGGAAAGGTTGGTTATCCTTGATAAAAAATCTATAGTTCTTATTCAAATTAAAGCCTATAATATCTTGAAATATCACTCTAAGATCCATTAGAGCTGCCATTAGATTAATGATTTGGTGCCAGAAGTTTTGATTTGGAAGGATGATTTCAATTCTGGTATTCAAATTTGTCACAAGGGAGTTTAATAGATCTCTTAGTGCTTGGAAAATTACTTTGGTTAATGGCAAAAGGATCCTTGTAACCAATTACAACTACTTTGATGGGAATCCCCAATCTGAGAAATCAACGGGTAAAAAATCCATGAACTTATTGCCTTGCTTCCTTACTAGAATGATTCTTAACTTGATTAATTTAGATAAGAGGTTGAAAGATTTTCTAGTAGAAAATTTTCCTACAATTAATTTGAGCTAGATCTTGATTTGATTTTAGGAAAATCTAATTGAAAATAAGCTTGTTTCTATAGTACTAGATAGTGTGTAGTAGAATACACATATAACAAGTGATGTCAATTAAACCCAAGGATGTTGTTGACCTTGAATTAATGAGATTTTGAACCATTGCTTAATATTGTGAGGTTCAATCAATTCACTCTAAAGAGACAATTTTGAGCCAAACCATATGGCTTTGGCAAAAGAACATTATAGGAATAGTGTTTCTTATCTTCCTTTTCTTATTGACAAAAAGTATAGATTCTGTTCACATTGATGGGTCTAGAATTAGGCCTTGCTTTGGTAGGGGGCATGATGACATAGTTTCCGAAGAACAACTAGAATTCTAGGTGGGAGGGGTAGTTTCAATGGCAATTTCCATGGGAAGTCATCATTCATGTTGTTATTTTCTTGATTATAGAAAAGTTGTTAGCCTGCTTTGATGAAATAAGTGTCATTGGTTGATTTTGTCTAGGCTAATCAATCATTAGCCCTAATAATAGAGAATAGGGTGTAAAATATATCTCTTCAAGAGATTTTTAATGTGACCCATGGTTATCATGCTTTAAGAACATGAACTTAAAATATTGAATTTGGACTTTGTCTTTTCAAAGTATTTATGTGATATTAGTTGCACATGTATATGATAAGAATTATTAGAAGTTAATCTTATCATTAGTGTGGAAGTTGTAACTCTTTAAGTATGTTGATAGAATTAATCTATCATCAACTAGGGCTAATAAAAGATTTTGTTAATGGGAAAAAATAACAAAGAAAAAGAATGAGAAAGGTCCTTAGCTAAGAGATATATAAAGCCCATGAAGTTTCATCATTTAGTGCATCGAGTTTTATTAGGCTAGAAAGAATTCTCTCAAAATATAGAAGACAAAATGAGTGGAACACAAGAAAATCTTGACAAGAATATTCAAGATCAAGGACTAGAAATCAACAATCAAACTTGAACAAGCATAGCCAGAGGTATGTTTTAATTATTTCTTACATTGTGGCATCAAAGCCTCACTTTAGCCATATTGTTCAATTTTCTTAAAATTTTGATCTATGCCAATTTAGTTCTAAATTTTCAATATGATGTGTAAAAGACTAGACTCCACTTCACTTTTATATATTTTCTGGATTTTATGGTATGAATCTAAATCTATGTCACAAGAATCATATTTTATGATCATATGCATGAGTTCATTGATATTTTTATGATAGATGTGCATATTTTGGAATATAATGATTTTTGCTACTATGTTATTAGTGGAAAATTATGATATCATGTTTTATTCCAATAGTGTTGCTTGTGTTTTATTATTTAAGGTTTATGAAAAAATAAGATATGACTTTTAATCATAGAAAGGAATTTGTGTTAATGGTTGTCCGAGATATGGTTATATTGATGCCAAAGAAAATCTTCAAAATTTATTTTTATGAAGTAAGATTACAAATAAGAGTAACCACAACATCTAACTTGTAATATTTTAAAGTTTCTAAAGTTTTAGGAGAATTTCTATTACATTATGACATCTAAATTTGTAATTAAATTGTAAAAAATAATCATTTGTGCCCAGTGGAAAGTGATTATTTTTATAATTTAGTTGGCATAAAAGAGTAGATTCTATGATAAAATAATAATTTTCCTATATCCACAGATATATAATCTATTATTTTATTGTATGATATTCACTAGTCTTATGCAAATGAGGTTCATTGTAGCACAACTCAAGCTATTAGATATTAAAATTTGCAAACCATTTTTAGTCCATCTTGTACTTAACTTTCTTATTAAAGAATTTAGTCCTTTTAAGATCACCTATAATGTACAGAAGGAAAAATGGTTTTTTAATGAACTCTTGATCATGTGCACTCAAAAGGAATAAAGAACTAAAATAAAATGATAATATAGAAGTTGCACAGCTTATTGTTGGGAAAATTGGATCGAAGCATATCAAATATGCGAATCATTTGCATTAAGTATGTGTAGTGAAAATTTTAAAACTTTCCCAATCCCAGGTCATGTTGTATACAAATTAATTTATAAGTAAAGTAAAATTTAAAATAATAGTTTAAATTATATCTTCTAAAAAGTTATTCTCGAACCCTTATTTAAATCTCAAATTGATCTTTAAATGATTCCACGAACTCTCCAACTAGCCTTACGATCAATTTCTCAATTTATCCTTGGACAACTCCTTTAGATTTGATCTCTAATACCAACGATGACCCACATGAACCAATTTAATCTAAAGCTTCTACCAAGTTCACGTAACAAATAGAAAAGAAAAAGCAACCACTTAGCTTAAGAAATGCTAGCTCTCTAATGGATCACAAATTCACTAGGGTAGGTTTGGTGTTTAAATGGCAAGAGAAGATGAAAAGTGAGATCACACAAAGGGATTTGGCATACAACACATGTAGTCATGTTGAATTGATTTATGTAGTTTTGATTTAGCTTTTCTCAGCTTCAAATAAAAAAATTTGGAGTAAAGCAAGAGTGAGGAAGGCAACATGAGTAGCACACAAGCTAAGGTTGCCCTCTGCTTGTGTCATCCACTCAATTAGTGAATGGGCTGCATGACCAATGCATCTCCTTTGGCCTAAGGAGTTCACACTTATTAAGCTAGTGCTTCATCTTTTGTGTCTAACAAGCCCAAACACCTTTTTATGAGTCTAAACTCATAAATTCTCTTATATAATCACTCTCTAATTGTTTAATTAAAGTGAGGAACCATTCCTCTACTTAATTAAAGTGAGGAACCATTCCTCTACTCAAGATCTACTTGAGTGTTAATATAAATATTCTAGAACAATTAAATATCAACAATGAAAATTTACTACTATTTAATAATTATAATCTCTATTAGAATTATAATTTATACATATTTGATTAACATAGTTTATACATAAGTTATATCCCTTTATACTTAGTATTTTGTCATGTTTATGTGCTTAATTAGACACTTGAAATTAATTTTGTGGTTTGCTAAGTTTTTATGCTTAATTGATTTATTCGATAAATTTACACTATTTAAGGTTTTTGGGTATATCTTGAGTTACGGACCTCACTTTTGGGTGATTCTTATGTTTATGGAAAGCTAAGAGAAATAGCTAAAAATGTTATAAAGAGCCCAAGGCCTAGTTAGTTTTGGAGATTAAATAAAGTCTGGAAGCTGGAATAGAGTTCTGCTATAACCCAGACTTGGTTTCAGTGTTTTCATTTTAAGTGGAGCTCTAACTATCATTTTAGTGCAAACTTGAGCCCATAGGATAGCTTAGACCCAAGCCTACAATTTTCAAGAAAGCTTAGGGCAAAATACACCTTTTTGAATTAATTATATTGCTGTAGGCAGAAGTGCTTAAATCTTTTATAGGTTGAACTACTTTAAAAAATTATTTCAATTTTTAGCCCATAATCTAAGCTAGGATTTTAGTTTTTATTCTAGGTCAGTGACATGATCTCCCTTGGAGATGCTTATAGATCTAACTCAAATTCAATAATTTCAACACCAAAATTGAAAGAAAAAGAAGGATATTCATGCCACACTCTAGAAAGATAGAAGGAGAGTGATAAGTGATAAAGATTGATGTCATAAAGAGGAAAGCCTTTGATAAGTCTTTGAGTTCTTGTAAAAACCCTAAGAGAGCACTATGCTCAAAGAACACTCTTCAATCCTCAATTTGCCAAATCTAAATTGTGAGGGAAACTTGCCTCCCTTTTTAGCAATTATGCTCAATTATGGGTTGGGTTATAAGTCCTAAGCAAGCCCAACTAAACACCTAAACAAATGACCAAATAAGCACGCTAATTAAGTTCAAAACATAGCTAACCAATGAGCTAAACAAAGTTAGCCAAAATATTCAATTAGGCTAGCTAAAATATGTGGCTGTCTCGTAGCCCAAACATATCACAAACCTAAGTCTTAATTCACCCAAAAAAAAGCCATAACAAAGTCAAAGATAGCCTAAAGCAAAATATAGAATAACAGTGCAAAAGTATGCACAAAAACAAGACAAGAGTGAAAATCTAGTTGCCCAATTCCAGTTGGCTGCAAGGCTTCCAAAGTGGCTATCATTTTGCCCCTCAAGTGGTTAGTTAGCCTCCAAGCAAATGACCTTTGAACCTCCAAGCCCAAGCCCCTCTTGTGCACTCCAAAATGCATGTTAAAGTCCTTATATTGCTTCTTCTATCTTCTTGGCCCTTGCCTTCCTCATGGGTCCACTTAGAACTTGTAAAGCTTCTTGATGATCCTTGGGTTGGTTCTCTATGTTCTTATTATTCTCCCTCCTCAAATGGATTCAACCTCAAGTCAAAATCTACATCAAAAGGGGAAAGGCCAGCAATATTAAATCGAGCACTAATATTAGAATCAACTAGAAAATCTAACTTATAGGCATTATCATTTATCCTTGCCACCACTTGGAAAGGTCCATCTCCTTTTAGATGAAGCTTTGTCTTCTTTTGAGCCAAAAGCCTCTCTTTTCTCATATACAACCATTCCTAATCACCCAACTCAAAAACCATTCTCTTTCGGCCTTTATTGGCTTGTTGAGTGTATTGCTCTATTTTCTTTTCAATGTTCTTTCTCACTTACTCATGTAACTTCTTCACTTCTTTGGCTTTCTTCTTCCCATCAAGATTAGCACCCTCTTCAAATGGTAAAGGCAACAAGTCCAAAGGAATTATGGATTAAAACCATAAACAACTTCAAATGGGGAATGTTGGGTGGCCAAATGTATGCTCCAATTATATGGAAACCTTACATGAGGCAAACATTGTTCTGAAATCTTTAAATTCTTTTGAATGATAGTTCTCAACAACATAGATAGAGTTCTATTAATTACTTTGGTTTGTCCATCAGTTTGTGGATGACAAGTTGTAGAAAAAAATAACTTTGTCCATAACTTACCCTAAAGGACCTTCCAAAAGTGGCTTAAGAACTTCACATCCCTATCCAAAACAATAGTCCTAGGCACTCCATTCAACCTCACAACCTTTCTGAAGAATAAATTCACCACATAAGTAGCATTATCGATTTTTTTACATGGAATGAAGTGAGCCATTTTTGAGAATCTATTAACCACAACAAAAATTGAATCCTTCCCCTTATTGGACCATGGTAAGCCAAGCACAAAATCCATTGAAATGTCCACCCAAGCTTCACTAAGAATGGGGAGTGGGGTATAAAGGCCATGAGGCATGACTTTGGACTTAGCTTCTTTATAAGTGATACAATTTTCACAAAGCTTTTCCACATCATGCTTTATGCCTAGTGAATAAAAATGCTCTTGCAAGATAGATAAGGTTTTTGTAATACCAAAATGTCCTATTAAATCCTCCATGTGCTACTTTAACAATTGATTACCTTTAAAGAGAAACCCATCCCACCAAAAGTACTTCCCAAAAGAAACTTTCTTACAGGCATTAAACACACTAGTAAAGTCATGATCATCAATATACAAGTCTTTGATGTGCTAAAAGCCTAACAATTTAGCATGCAAAGTGTAAATGAGGGTATACCTACAAGAAAGGGCATTGACTACCACATTTTCTTTACCTTGTTTATATTAGATGGTGCAAGGGAATGTTTTAATGAACTCTATCCATTTTGCATGCCTATAGTTCAGCTTCCCTTGACCTTTCAAATGCTTCATAGATTCATAGTTAGTATGGATGACAAATTCCTTTGGCCAAAGGTAATGTTTCCAAGTCTCCAAAGCCCGAACCAAAGCATAAAGCTCTTTGTCATATCTTGGGTAGTTGAGGGCTACACCATGAAGCTTTTTACTAAAGAATGCTATGGGACATTTTTCTTACATCAAAATAGCTCCAATACCAAGTCTCAAAGCATTACATTCAATTTCAAAAGCTTTAGAAAAATTGGGTAAAGTAAGCAAAGGGGCTGAAGTCAAATTTTCTTTCAACAAATTAAATGATCTCTCTTGCTCACTTTCCCACTTGAATCCCACATTTTTTAACCAATTTAGTCAATGGGTAGCTATTGTACTAAAATCTTTCACAAACCGCCTATAGAAACTAGCTAACACATTGAAAACTATTAACATTACTCACGATTTTAGGGCTTGGCCATTCTCTAATGGCTTTCACTTTTTCCTTATCCATTTCAATACCATTGCCACTCACCACATAATCTAAGAAATTAATTTCTTTAAGTAAAAAGAACATTTATCAAAGTTAACATACAATTTTTCATCTTTCAAACACGATAAAACATATCTCAAATGCTCAACAAGCTTTTGTTCATTTTTGCTAGAAATGAAAATATCATCAAAATAAACAAGCACATAAGACATGGTTCATTAATCTCATGAATGTGCTAAGGCCATTAGTCAAACCAAAAGGCATAACCAACCACTCATACAAATCATGCTTAATTTTAAATGTGGTTTTCCTTTCATCACCCAATTTCATTCTAATTTGATGATAACCATGCTTTAAATTAATCTTTGAGAAAACACAAGAACCATGCAATTCATCTAACATATCATTAAGCCAAGGGATAGGATGTCTATACTTTATAGTAATTTTGTTGATTGGCAAGGAATCAACACACATATTCCATGATCCATCCTTCTTAGGCACAAATATGACTAGAACTGCACAAAGACTTATGCTGTCTCTAATGTAAACTTTTGCCATGAACTTATCCACTTGTCTTTGAATTTCTTGAGCCTCTTCTAGATTGCTTCTATATGTTAGCTGATTAGGGATGTAGGCTCTAGGAATGAAGTCAATTTGATGCTTTATTCCCTTTGTAGGTGGCAAGCTGTGAGGGACTTCCTAGGGGAACAACTCTTGATATTCTTGAAAACTAGACTCAATGGCATTAGGTAAAGCTTTAGAATCAAAGTTATCATTCAAATAAGCTCCCTTACACAGCAAGACTAGCATAGGCCAATCCATATACATGACTTGCCTAATGCCACTAGTCTTGGTAAACACACTCCACTTTTTTTTTTTTTTTTGCTTGTTTCTCTTTTTCTTTCAACTCCTTTTTACCACTCTTTTTCTTCATTCTTTCTCTCTTTTTCTTCACTCATTTTCTTAACTCTTGTTGACGGTAAAATTTGGTTCATACAGAGAGCCCAAACTTTAGCCAACAGGGAGGGTTCTTATAGGACCTTTGACCTTTAGCTGGTTCGAATATGATAGATCAGCAAAATACATAGAGATGAAGAGAAGAGCAGAAAGGAGGAGACATAGGGTTTAACGTGGTTCGGCCAAATTTGGGCATTACCAGACCCTACATCCATGGTAGCATGTTATTCAAGTGGTGTTTTTACAAAGTTACAATACTCAAGTTTTCCTCTCTGTTTTGGTAGAGTTTCTGCTTGTATCCGGGTGTTCTCTCTTTTATAGAAGGCTTCTCCCTCATATTTATAAAGGAGAGGAGGTTATAATGGTAATTACATATGCAGTAATATGTTACATCAATATTTAATGTACAAGATAGAATATACAGACTAAATCTCCTTTTTTGGCTACTACAGATTGTCTTCTTAGGCAGGCCCTATTTATCTGTTAGGGCAAAGTATGACTTGGTCTTCTATCTAGCGAGCTCCACATTGCTACTTGCACTTCGCTGACCGGATTGCATAGTTTGAGGTCATGCACATCATCAGGATAGAGATGTCGAACTCGCTCTGTCGGGCATGAGTTCGAGCCGAGGCTTCGCGCTCGCAATGCAGATTGAAGGCGTAGCAATCCGGAAAGTTCTTTTGACTGATCCCTTTATCGCTCTTAGGCTTCTCGAGTGTCCATCCAAGGTGAATCAATTTTTACATATAACATATGCCCCCAACTCTCAGCTTACTTCACTGGCTAGGAGTTGAAACTCTTCAATTTCTGGCCAGTCTGCATCTTCTCCTGAGACTATTGTTTCATTTGCTTTAGGCCACGTTTCTTATGGCACGTGTCCTACAGTTATTGCTAAGTCAAACTTAACCTTTTCTAAGGCCATAAATGGTGATGGTTGGGGGAATGGATCTAATCATTTCTGGCATGGTATCCCTTTTGTCACCACACTAAGAAAACCATGGAGTTTCCTAATAAACCACTACTGTTTCTGGCATTCTATCCCTCCATAGAGGCATGTATGGCCTGCTACATAGAGAGTTTGGAAGACTCATCTTCTTCGCTAACATAGAGAGATCTTATATGGATCTCTGACTACGTCCTTTAGGCCCCGCCGTGTGGCAATTGTTCGACAGGTGAAGCTCTCGGTGCTTCCTGATTAGATTCCTTCACGAATCAGACAAGGAGTTGGAGGCCAGAGAAATTAAGAGCAGTAATGCTCTTTCCCTCTCCATCAACGAAGGTCATTGAAGAGGAGTCCACCATTTGAGAATGCTCCGGTGAGAGAATTTTCAAGTACACAGAGTTGTTCAAGGGCTCTAATCGACAAGGGTTTGGCCCTTCTTGGCTAGTTTTTCTTCTTAGTCATAGGTTTTCTCTTTTGAATTTTGATTAGCTTATATTCAGAGCTTTCTGATGTACAACTGCTTCTTTGAGGTCTTTTGATGAATAAAATTTTTCTTTACAATTTCTATTTGTTGTTCTCATTTCTCATGTAAACATTTTGGTTTGACCAATCTACACAACTTGCGTATAATTAGAAGATGGTATGAGTTGTAGGTTAGAGCAATCTCATGCTTGGACTAATCCTGTGGCCAAATAAATAGACAAGTTAGTATGGGAATCATAAGATAATACGATAAGTTCACATGAAAGCTACGAATAGTTGGTCGCATGTGGGCTGCGAAGTAAAATGATTCCATTGCCTTAGGCAAATAATCAATTCATCAATTCCTTACGCTTTGGCAATCACTAAGTTACGCTAGCGTTGAGTGTTTAAGAGTACCTCTGCACCTCAATGAGCACGCAGCTACACTGGCATAGCAAGTTTATTTTGAGTGTCTCTATGCCTCAACAAGCATATAGCTCAACTGGTTAAGTGAGTTTATTTTGAATGTCTCCAAGCCTCAGTGAGTACGTAGCTACGCTGGTTAAGTAAGTTTATTTTAAGCATTTCCACGCCTCAGCGAGCCCGTCGCTCAACTGGTTAAGTGAGTTTATTTTGAGTGTCTCCATACCTCAACAAGCACACAACTTAACTAGCTAAGCGAGTTTATTTTGAGCGTCTCCACACCTCAACGAGCACACAACTTAACTGGTTAAGTGAGTTTATTTTGAGCATCTCCACACCTCAGTGAGCACGTAGCTAAACTAGTTAAGTGTTTGTCAATTCTTCTCCAAAATGAGCTCTGGGGGGCCTTAATCAGACCAGAGGCCGCGGCTGGCATAGGGTCACCCAAGAAGCTTTGGGGGAGTCGATCACAAGCAAGTTGTGGATATCACCAATTCTTGGAAGCAAAGTGCAAAGCAGGGGGAGAAAAATGACAATGTCAGGCTAATCAGCTTTCAATTTTCAACAAAGCAAAAGGAAAAATATTTACATTCCTTCCAAAGTTTACAACACATTGCAATGTATAATTTGGACCAAGCCCCTGGGCTCTTGGCTAGAATTACATTGAGAAGGTTGAGGTTGCTGCCTTGCGGGCTGCATCATGTACTCCCTTAGTTATCCCCTTCTAATCAGGTCTTTAATTGCCTCCCTGAGAGCTCGATAATTTGAGGTACCATGACCGACCTCATTATGGTAGGTACAGAATTCTTCATGGTTCCTCCATCTATAAGGGATCCTAGAGGGCGGGGGTACCCCCAAAGTCTTCCTTGTTCCTTTCAATCATAAAGATCCTATCTTGGGAATTAGACAAGATACTATACTACTTGCGATGGTCTAAATGTCGAGGTCGTTCACTCTTAGGCCTCTTGGACTTCTTTACTGTCCACTCAGTGGAGTGATCGCCCTGTTCTGTGCCATTCCTCTTCTTACTATAAGAGGAACTGGCTTTTTCATCCTTCTTGTCAGAATTTTTCGAGCCGAAGGTCTCTTCCCACTTAATCTACTTGGTAGCTTGCTCATAGAACTCGATGAGGTCCTTGACTGGGGACTTGTACAGACTCTTATGCAAATTTCCATCTTTGCGGAGTCTTGCGGAGATGGTGGCCAGCATGGTTTCTTCATATGGATTCTCCAACGAATTTGCTTCGAGTCTGAATCTAGCAATATAGTCCTTGAGCGACTTATACTTGTGTAAAAAACCATAGTAAGGTGGCAAGAAGGCATAAGTTGTCTCTTGAGTGCTTGATACTGGTCGATGAATTTCTGTTGGCAATCTTCCCAGCTACTAATTGAGCGAGCTGGGAGGCTTCTGTAAGTTCGAGCTATACCTCCCAATGTGGCTGGAAACATTGGGCACTTAATCAATGGGTCTGTTGTTTACAAGTCCATCTAAACATTGAATGCATCCAGATGATTATAAAGATCGAAATCCCCATTATACAACAGGATCATAGGGACCTTGAGCTTGAGAGGGAGAGTTTGAGTTTCAATCTCCTTAGAGAGTGGTGACCGTTCCTCATAGCGAGCTTGATCGCCTGGTGTTCGGAGGTGTTCCTCCAACAAGGTTACCTTCTGAAATAGTTTTCTAACTAATGGGTCTCATACCCCAGAGTGCTAACTAGACGATTGCCGGATCCTTTAATCCCTATTGTCGTGAGGATTGCAACTTGGGATCTACTGTCATGAGGGATGAGCTGGATAGTCACCTTAATTTGGGTTGTCCAGACATTGAGTTTGCTGCTACTAGAGAGCATTCTTAGGTGTTGAGGCTCCAGCTTGTCTCTGCACACCTTGTGCTAAAATGTGACAGCTTTAGTTAGTTCTCTAATCATGTGTTCAAGCTTCTCCTAGTGTTAAAGCCAGGCTTGCACTCCATCAGTATTATTAACAGTGGCGACTGGTGGAACAGAGCTAGCTAGAGGGACACCGGTGGTTGTGCCGATGCTAGAGCTGTGGAAGAATCTGTTGTTGAAACATGACCCTTTGAAGACTGGGTTGTGCATTCAAAGCTTTGGTTGCTCTTCCCTTGGCCATTGCAGTAGGAAATAAACCAGAATCAAGTGAGATCCCCACAAATGGCACCAAAAATGTTAATGGTGAAATTTGGTTCATACAGAGAGCCTAAATTTCTGCCAGTAGGGAGGCTTCTTACAGGACCCCTAACCTTTAGCTAGTTTGAATATGATAGATAAGCAAAATACACAGAGATGAAAGGAAGAGCAGAAAGGAGAAGACACAAGGTTTAACATGATTTGGCCAAATCTGGGAATTACCAGACCTTACACCCATGGTAGCGTGTTACTCAAGCGGTGTTTTTATAAAGTTATAACACTTAAGTTTTTCTTTCTATTTGGCCAGAGTTTTTGCCTATATCTGGGTGTTCTCTCTTTACATAAGTCTTCTCCCTCATATTTAAAAAGGAGAGGAGGTTACAATAGTAATTACATATGCAGTAAGTATGTTACATCAACATTTAATGTACAAGATAGAATATACAAACTAAATCTCCTTTTTTGACTACTACAGATTATCTTTTACAGGTGGGCCCTATTTGTCTGTTGGGGCAAGGTATGACTTGTTCTTCTATCTGGGGAGCTCCATGTCACTACTCGCACTTCATTGATCAGATCACACAGTCTGGGGTCGTGCACATCATTAGGATAGAGATGTCGAACTCACTCTGTCGGGCACGAGTTCAAGCTGAGGCATTGCACTCGCAATGTAGATTGAGGCTTAGCGATCCGGACAGTTCTTTTGACCGGTCCCTTTGTCGCTCTTGGGCTTCTCGTGTGTCCATCCAAGGTGAACTAATTTTCACATATAACAACTCTTTTTATTTGATTTTCTAGAATTTGCATGAGGTGAAAGGTACAAGATTGATAGTCTTGTTGTCCTACTTGAAGCTATACTGATTTAGGTAGCCATCATGTATGACATGTCTATCAAATTGCCATGGTTTACCAAGCAAAATATAGGCAGCTTGCATAGGAACAACGTCACATAAGATTTCATCTTTATACCTCCCAATAGAGAATGAAACTAACACTTGTTTTGATACCTTTACCTCCTCACTCTTATTCAACCATTGAAGCTTGTAAGGAGTGGGATGAGCTAGGGTAGGCAAGGCTAACTTTTCAAACAAGATTGTGCTACCAACATTTGGACAACTTCCCCTATCAATGATCACATTGCATACATTTTCCATGACATGGCATCTAGTGTGGAAGATGTTCTCTCTTTGCTTTTCATTACCCTCCTTGAGTTAGGTACTCAAGGTCCTTCTCACTACTAGTGTTTCTCCTTCAACCACCATATCACAAGTGTCATTGCTCTCTTCACTACTTGACTTAGTGCTTTTTTCCTCATTTTTTAGCTTACTAGCTAATTCAACTTTACCATTGGCTTTCAATGTCATGACCCTTTTGTTAGGGCACTTATAAGCATAATGGCCATGCCCTAAACATTTAAAGCATTTGATATTTCTCTACCTTTGGGGCACTTCCATCTTGCTTTCACCTTTAACATCATCATCATTTAGCTTGGAGGAAGTCCCAGCCAAGTTCCTTATAATAGCTTGGAAGTCTCTTGAATCATACCTTTTATCCTAAGGAATCTTCCAAGAGGAACTTGATTGATGTGCACCCTTGGAAGAAGTCTTTCTCTTGAGTTGCCTTTCCACCTTCATTGTCATGTGTACCATGTCTTCAAGTTCCACATAGTATTAGAGCTCAACAATGTTTAGTGATATCACAGTTCAAATCATGAACAAACTGTGCCATTGTAGTTTCCATATCCTCCACCACATTAGCTCTTATCATTGCAACTTCCATTTCTTTGTAGTAGTCTTCAACACTCTTGGAACCTTGAGTAAGGCCTTGAAGCTTTTGATACAACTCTTTGTAGTAGTGTGAAGGAACACATCTCTTTCTCATGATGGTCTTCAATTCTTCCTAAGTGGCCAAGGGTCTTTCCAAGTTTCTCTTCCTACTTTGCACAAGTTGTTCCCAATAAATGATAGCATAATCAATGAATTCCACAACAACCAATTTTACTTTCTTTTCTTCCAAATAGTTGTGACAATCAAAGACTAGCTCAACTTTTTTTTCCCATTCAAGGTAGGCTTCCAGATCACTTTCCCTTGGAAAAATGGGATGGTCATCTTGATATTATGAAGTTTTGAATCCACCCTTTTTTCTATGTCTTTCATGTCTTTTAGGTCTTCTACTTTATTCCTCTTCTTTTCTTTCAACCCTCCAATCCCCTTCATTGCTTCCATGTTGGTCATAATTTCTTCTAGTTTTTTTGTCATGGGAATGCCTACTTTGCGCCATATTTATGATTCTTTCACCAAGCTGATCAAGTTTCATATTTTTTCTTTCAAATTATTGTTGCATGGCTCTAAGAGTAAACATGACTTCACTGAGTTAAGATCCTCCACCTTTGGTCTTTGAGTAAGAAAGAAATTTTGTAAAATAAATAATAGGAGAATATGGACCTCACCAAATCACACCCTTATAAGTATTTTTGATCACTCCACTCAAGTTTTGCTTACACAATTAGGCTTTTATCCTTTATTGTGCTCACATACTCTTGCCTTTTACCACTCTAGTCTTCTCTTTGAGTCCTATGAGAACTAAGTGACAAAATCTTAGAGTTTATACAATGTAGCAATCAAAATCACTCAATACTCAAATCACTAAAATGTAGCATCAACCAACAAGAACAAAGAAGCAAGGAATTAGCAAGGAACACAAAGGGAATTGAACAATAAAAGGGAGTAAAGTTTCGACCAAATAGGGGATTTTTCAAGATATTGTAGAAAAATTTTAGAGAATTCCAAGGAAAAAAGAGGGGAAAAAATCAAGTAATTGCACCATAATTGGAGTTCTAAGCTAGTATTTTGATCATGCAATCCATCAAAAATATATTCAAGTTAATTACAAAGGAAATTAACTCAAAACAAGTCATTAGATTGACTAGGACTTAGCTCAAAAAGTTGTAGAAAATTTCTCTTTGTTATACAACACTTGCCTTTCTTTTTATAACTTTTTCTTTTGCTCTTTTCTTTGATTCTTTCTTATTATTCTTTGTTTCTTTTGTTTCTTTTCCTTTTTACAATTTTCTTTGCTTTATTTTTTCCTTTCTAATATTGTTTCTTCACTTCTCTTTTCTTTTTCTCAACAAATGTATATGTTGTCCAGGTTTTTTTTTTTTTTTTGTGTTTTAGCACTTCACAAAAAATTTTGAGTAGCCCAACCACACTTAAATTCATTCACAATTGGTACAAATCAATTTCTACTTATGTGTAAACAAAATGAATATGTATAAGGTGTAAAACACAATCAAAATTAAGTTAGCACACCAACAAAATTTTTTGGGAAAATCTAGGCCAAAGTTTCGGCCAGCAGGGCAAAAACAAGGGACAACAGAAATGTTTTTGCGCAATTGTGGGAAGAAATGGTTTCAAATCACACCAAATGATATGTAATTTAGTCCCATACTAGTTAACACACAAAAACAAAGCAAAAAGACACTTAAACAAATTAATAAACACTTGAAATGAAACAAAGAGCAAGAGGAAAATTCTACAGAAATTTCAATAGAACCTTCACTAGACCAAGCAAGAAAATGAAATTGAAATGAAGCAAAATAACTAATAAAAAAAATTTACTCAAACAAAGCTAACATCAAACACTTAGTGTACAACAAGATCAAAAAATTTTTCTACACAAAATTGATGTAGACACTTGAAGAAAACCAAACCAAACTGGTTGCAGAAAAATCAGCAATCAATTACAAATCATTAGGACACCAATTGATCAAGTAATTAAGCTAAAAAATGTACCAAAAAATTCAAAGGCATTTAGCACAAAAATGAGAGGAAAATTGAAGCAAAAATATGTGAAAATGAAGAGATATCACCTAAATTAGAAAAGCTAAAGCTCTAATACCAAACTAATGCAATCTCCCTTAGAGATGCCCATGGATCTATCTCTAATTAAGCAATTTTAGCACAAAACTTGAAAGAAAAAGAAGGATATCCATGCCACACTCTAGAAAGATTAAAGAAGAGTGATAAGTGATAAAAATTAACACCACAAAGAGGAAACTCTTTGATAAGTCTTTAAGTTCTATCAAGAACCCTAGGAGAGTACTTTGCTCAAAGAAGAACACTCTTCAATTCTCAATTTGCCAAATCTGAATTGTGAGGCAAACATGCTTCTCCTTTTAGCAATTGGATTGAACTATGGTATGGGTTACAAGTCCTAAGTAGGTTTAGCTAAACACTCAAATAAATAACCAAATAAGCAAGCTGATTAAGTTCAAAACAAAGCTAACCAATTAGCTAAACAAAGCTGGCTAAAACTTTTAATTAGGCTGGCCAAAACATGTGGCTATCCCATAGCCTAAAAACATCAGAAACCTAAGTCTTCATTCACCTAGAAAAATGAAAGAAATAAAGGGTCAAACAGCACCAAAATGAAGCCATGACAAAGTTAATGATAGCCCAAAGCATAATGAAAAAAAACAATCCAAAAATATGTACAAAACCATGACAAGAGTGATGGTTTAGTTGCCCAATTCTAGCTGGCTACAAGGCTTTAAAGTGGCTATCATTCGACCCCTTAAGTGGTTGGCTAGCCTCTAAGCAAATGATCTTTGAACCTCTACACCCAAGCCCTCTTATGCAATCTAAAATGTATGGCAAAGTCCTTGGATTGCTTCTTCCATATTCTTGGCCCTTGCCTTTGTTATGGGTCCACTTGGAACTTACAAAGCTTCTTGATGATCCTTGGGTTGGTCCTTCATATTCTCATTATCAAGGCCATTGAAAAGTTAAGCAATGGACCTACATTTCATTTGAAGAGAGTCACATCTAAATAGGCCTCCTCCCAGTTCTAATTAGTAGCCCAACCAAGAAGCAGTGCACTAAGCCTATAAATAGTAAGCTAAGCCTATATTTTAATAACTTTTAGATCATTTCTACATTGTCTCTAATTTGAAGAGGAAAGGAGCTCTGTCGGGGCAAGAATCTAGCGATAATTAGGTTTCCCCTTTTCTTTTTATTTCTCTTTTTTTTATATTAATGTGTAACTGAATCTTCATCTCAATCTAAAGGAATTTCTACTTTAACTCTTTAGTTAATTATGAAACTTGCTCTTAATTCCAATTTATTCTTATTTTGATTCCCTTGATTCTTTGATATTACTACTTGTAACTACTATGGATGATTGATTAAAGTGGCCAATTAATTAGTTATTCATTGTGATTTAATGATAACTAAATTTACATATGCAATTCCATTATTTGTAGCTGTTTGGCTATGGAGTAGTAATAGGGTGTTAATTTTCTACTTGGGTGAATCAATTCTCCGAGAGAATTAGGGGTAATTAATTGGATTGCTATTGAGGAAATTCAAATAATTAGACTTATTGTTTTCAAAACTTAATGCTATTGGTAGATTGGTTAAGGTGCTGGGCTTTGACCAATTTAACAATAAGAGCCAATTGGGTACTTGGCTTGGTTAGTAACTTTAAGAGGAAATTAATGAGGATTAATTAGGTGCTAAGCTTAATCAATATCTGAGTTAGGCAATTAAAATGGGAATAAAAGAATAGTGTTATGGATCAGTCACTGAATTAGTTGCAAGAATCCTTTGGATTGAGCTTTTTTCCATTTGATTTTCCTTTATTTTTGTTTCTATTTTGTTATACATTTAATCTATTTGGTTTAATTCCTAGCCTAATTAGATATGCCCCCCCCCCCCAATTTTCTTATTTCAAACATAGAATTGAATCACCAATCTTTGTGGACATGACCTATACTCACCCTAGCTACTAACTTAGGTAGTTCAACATTATTTTTGGATGGTTTGAACAATCATCACTACTATTTAATAGTTATAATCTCTTTCAGAATTATTTAATATTTGATTAATTAGCACTTCTAATCACATTAGAACACTTAATTAATCATTTTAAGTTTCCAAGATGATCTTCGAATTCAACTATTGAATTCATAACATATTGCACTCCAACTTTTTCTTTGAATTTGGATCAAAGAGATTCTCTTATGTATGATCCATTAGGTTACCATACATGTTAGCAATGAATTTGTTTACAAGCTTCTATAAGCTTAATAGATTTAAAACCCCTTTTACCTTAAACATAATTTCTCTAAATTGTTCAAACAAATTCATAGATCAAGATTGGCCTCTAGTAAAGCATCATGACCTACCAAATGCTAGTAATAGATTTATGGAAATCAAAACATTTCTTGACTCGGTGTTACTGTGTAATTCAATCCCTTTATCTCTTGATATTCAAATTGGACTTAGGGTATGGTCCAAGTGTGATCCATATAAATGTCCAATCTAGGGGGTATGTTTGAACATATGCTGCCTCACAATCGTTTGCACATAAAACTCCTCTTATGTATCATTAATTAATTATACATAAAACTCTTTTTTTTGTATCATTAATACAAAGGCTTATGATTTTGAATCTTTGATGAGACTTTGGTTCCGTAGCTTGTGTTATGGCTCCATTGTTATCACAATAGATTTCTATTAGATTAACAATGCTAGGTACCACCCTTAGTTCAGTGATGAACTTCTTTATCCAAATAGATTTCTTTGTTGCTTCTGAAATAGGAATTTACTTTTCTTCGGTTGTAGAATTTGCCATGGTTTCCTGCTTGGAACTTTTCCAACATACCTCACCTCCATTAAGAGTGAATAGAAATTCTCACTGTGATTTGCAATTATCTTGATCTGATTGAAAGCTTGCATTTGTGAAACCTTTGATTCTTAGATCAATGTCTGCTCCATATATCAAGAACATATTCTTAGTTCTTCTCAAGTACTTAAGGATGGTCTTGATTGCACTCTAGCGATTTTCACCTGGATTGACTTGATATCTACTAGTCACGCTTAGTGCATAGAAGACATTTGGACATGTACATAGCATGACATACATGATTGATCCAACTACAGATGCATAAAGAATCTCATTTCATGTGTTTCTGTTCATCTTCCATTTTAGGATACTGTTTCATAGACAAGTGAAAGACCATCAGACATGGGTAAAAACTTCTTTGAACCATTCATTCATGTCCAAAATGAAAACTTGCTTCTCCTATGTCCTTTATAGAGAATGTCTTGGATAATCATAACTTAATAAATTGTAACATGGGAATGTCATTTCCTATAAGTAGTATGTCATCCATATACAATAATAAGAAGGCAATTGTTCTCCCACTAACCTTCTTGTACACACATGGTTCATCAACGTTCTCGATGAACTCTAACAAATTGATTGCTTCATCAAAACTGATGTTCTAACTCTGTGAAGCTTGCTTTAATCCATATATGGACCTTTGTAGCTTGTATACATTGTAGGGTTTGATCTTAGGGACTAGGGGTCGGCATGGGTCGATTAAGAGTGGTTTACATGAATTTTTTTAATTGAACCAATATTTCTAGTTTACATTTCAATCGACTTGACATTAATCAATTCAAATTTGAAAATTGATTTTAACCATTCAAGTCAGTTTAGAGTGGTTTTGGGTGATTAATATCGGTTTGGACTCGTTGAAAGTTTTTTTTTAGTTTTTTGTGATTAATATCACTAAAAGATAGCATCGATAATTGCAAAAATAAAACTACAATTTCAAAGTTTAATGTATAGTATCATGCATTTGTCATGACCTATATACAAAACAAAGTTTCATGCCAGTGAAACATGAATTTATAAAAATTATGCACTACATTGTGTACATTATTTGCTCGACTAGACATTAATGAATAAAAAATTGTTATACAATGCTAATTATCATGTAATTTCATAGTGTGGAAATAATTAGTAGTACATTGCACTATAACAGATAAAGGCTTTATTGGACCTAGACTTTAAAAAATGAGAAACAAAACATTAGATAAAGGCTTTATTTGACTCTAGATAAAACATCAAATAGGTTCAATTAGAAGTAGTTAGAATTTTTTGAAACCATTCTTAACCATAAACTGATTTCGTAAAAGAAAAATAGAAAAATCACCCATTTCAAACTATGTTTAAATTTTAACCACTCAATTTCGATTTGATTTGGTTAGTTTTTTACAGTTTGAATTTTTTTACCTTGCCCAATTAGAGACAAAATCCTTAGGTTGTATCATCTATACATCCTCTTTCATGTTTTTGTTAAGGAAAGCAATTTTGACATCCATTTGCCAAATACCAAAGTCATGGTATGCAACTTTTACAAGTAAAAATCCTAATGGACTTTAACATGTCCACTAGCAAAAATGTTTTCTTATAGTCAATTCCTTGTACCTTTTTGTAATCTTTTGCCCACCAACCTAGCCTTATAGGTTTATGTTGACGGTAAAATTTGGTTCAAGGAACCTAAACTTTAGCCAACACCTAGATTATGAGTTGTGAGCATGCGAGTAGCAGATAAAGTGAGTAAAAGGGAGGGAAGAGTAAAGACCAAAGGCATTTTTATCGTGATTCAGCTAAAGCCAATTCGACCCCTATGTCCACGTTGATTTGTATTTCTTATCCGATGGGCAAAGGTTTCACTATTCAAGTGTGTTGGGTTACAATATACAGGCTTTTTTTTCTCTTTATTTTGATAGAGCTTCTTCTTCTATGCCCCCTTTCTCCCTCTTTCTTTACAGTGGATTAATCCTCTATTTATAGAAATTGGGAGGTTACCATGGTAATTTCCTGATTTGTACATTAGTTACATCATGTAGCTATTTTGTACAGATAACTTAGGCTCTATTTGATGAGATTTGCAAGGTCTGTAGGTGGGTGTTTCCCCTTGGGGGCTATTTTGCCAGCTTGGAAGATGTGCTCTTGACTATTGATTAGACCTTTACTGTTCCTTTGGGAGTGGAGGTTACTTGTCTGATTGGATCGTTAGTCTTTTAGCTCACACCAATGTGGATAGCCTTTTGAATCCAAGCTCGTTGGGTGGATTCCCTAGATGCAGCTCACTCTCCCTTAGTGACTCGAGGTGAATGCTACTCGACAGGTGTGGGTTTCGACTTCTGAGCTCATCTTGTGCCCTTCCCCCGTAGTTAGTGGGCTGACATTCCCTTTTGGTGATCTTGAGGTTTTTCCTGAGTCTTATTTTGTTGGACTTGCCTTATTGGGCCCGCTCCAAAAAACACGCACAACAGTTTGTATCTTGCCATTTACATCTATCTTTCTCTTAAAGACCTACTTGCACTCAATGGGTTTTATTCTTTTAGATGTAGTGACTAATTCCCATATTTAGTTTTTATGCATTGAATCCATTTTAAATTTATGGCTTTTTCACCACTTCAAGGAATCAATATCTGATATTGCTTTCTAATAACTATTAGACTCATTGTCATTCTCTTGCATAAAGAAAACCATATCATTCAAGTTCACATAATTTTCTACTAGATCTCTGGAGCATAGGTGTGCTTTGAGCATAATTACTTATCTTAACTCCTTAAGATACTTCATCAAGCTCATCCTCAACCATGTGATCTATGTCATTTTTTGGTTATTGAACTTCTTCAAGTTCTACTTTACTCCTACTAGCCTTTTCAAGGATAAACCCTTTTTCCAAGAAGGTAGCATTTTTGTTGACTTAAACACCTTTTGCAAAACAAGATGGTAAAAATAGTAATCCCTTCTTTCCTTAAGGTATCCTACAACTATACATTTATAACTTTTAGATCCTAACTTGTCTGTGATGATCTGCTTCACATAAGCAGAACATCCCTAAATCTTTATATGTGAAAGACTTGGTTTCTTCCTAAACCATAGCTCATATGGTGTCTTATCAGCAAGCTTTGATGAGACACGATTAAGGATTTGTACAATATTTTTTAAACTATAGCCTTAGAAAGAAATAGGAAAAGTTGCAAAGCTCATCATGGAACATACCATATTAAGCAAGGTACAATTTTCCTTTCTAGAACAACATTTATTTTTAGCACTATAGGTGAAGTCTACTATAAAAGAATCCCAAAATATTTTAAATAATCCATGAATTCCCAGCTTAAGTATTCTCTACCTCTATCTGATCTAAATGTCTTGATAATTTTTCCCATTTGTTTCTCTATTTCAGATTTGAATTCTTTGAACTTTTCAGAGGCTTTCAAACTTGTTATTTCATCAGATACATGTACCCATTCCTAAAGTAATCATTGGTAAAGGTGATGAAGTAAGAAAATGCTCCTTGGGCTAGAGTAGTCAATAGACCACATACATCACTATGTATCAACTCTAGCACTTCTTTGGCAAGTTTACATTTTTTGGTAAAAGGTTTCTTAGTTATTTTCCCAATGACATATGATTCATAGGTTTCATATAATTCATAATTGAATGGACCCAAATATCTATCTTTATGTAACTTTGTGATTCTAGTTTCATTAATATGACCAAGTCTATAATGCTAAAGATAGGATGCATTTATGAATGTTGGTGTATGCCTTAGAAGCCTATCATAGGATGATTGTTTTTGCATACATTATATTACATTTTAAAGGTAATTTAATTATTATATTTTATTATATCTTGTAATATAAATAAATATAATAATTGTCCCTAGAATAATTTATTATTCTTAAAATGTCCCTAGTCAAGTATTGTTGTGAATTGGGA